>JZKD02S2269147.1:18650-30227 GCA_000966675.3 Picea glauca | reverse complement strand
ACTTTTTTCCAAATTTTGTTAACTATATTGATGTGGACATTTTGTTAAAGTGTTTGCATGTAAATCGTCGTTATTCACAATTTAACAATTTTGATTGCTTGTGAACCGTCTATGAAAAAATGCACAAAATATAGATTCATAAACTTATTGCTTTGAGATTATATGGCAACAATACAGTTGTTTTTTTTCATAAATACTCTAACAATAACATAAAGGAAGATGAAATTGTGACTTATACATTAACAAAAAGCCCAATAAACAGTACAATAACAAACAATGAGAAACCTGATCAATATTTAGTATGCTTCCTCTGCAAAAACACTAAGATAAATGGGCCTGTAGGTGTAAATGTGATGTCGTGACCTTCGTTGAATGAGAACAGTATTGAGGGTAAGGAGATCGACCCAACAACTATGTGCAACGACTCAAAAAATTGTGGGCAATCCTGAAGATGACAACCAATACTATTCGAACCTCTTGGAAATAATAAATTTGACCCCAACAATATATAACAACAACCACAGGTAAAATGACCTCTGCTTTGAGAAAACTTTGCCAACCATAGTGGAACTCGACCATGATGAAGGAAAACGACCCTACAATAAGGTAACTCACCCCCCTTTTAAGAAATAAATGCAACCATGAAGTAGTTTGACCCTCTTTGATGGAAAATTAGCCGCCTCAAGAACATTCAACCCATACACCAACAAGACTCAACCACAATAATAAAAATTCACTCACACATAATAAAACTCAGTCGCACATAATAAAACTCAATGACCAAAAGATAAAATCTGCCACAAATAAAGCACAATGAAAATATTTGAATGATTTTCTCTCTATGACTAGCTTGGGTGGATGGTCTCACCATCGAAACCAATATTTTTCTCTAGAGTTTTTGTCCTAAGATCCAAAGCCACAAGAACTCTCTCAAATTCGTTTTTAGAAAATAACAATGCATAATGAGAGAGGGCGTCCTTATTATCCATTTTTTTTTTTATTGACCCTTTTGAAATATAACCTTTTCTAATCAAGTGATTTCAAATAATCACCTTGACTCCCTTTTCTTTGCTATTTATAGCCTACGGGAGTTAGTTAGGCTACTACACCATCCATTTGGACTAATCACTTGGAAATGAACACCACAATCCTCCCTTCCAGAGATTGCTTACCCTCAAGCAACTGCAAACCATTATGCTGCAAAATTTGTTCACTCTCCCATGTGGCATTCCCTATCGGCTAACCCCCCCACTTGACATGGTATTCCCTGATCACTCTACTCCTCAATCTCCTTCCCTGGACATCTGAAGTCTCATCGGGCTTCAATATCACTTGTTCCCTCTCTTCTAGTGGTGGTAACTCAACGGAAGTGGTAACCTATGGTCCCCACGCCTTCTTGAGGCATGACACATGGAAAACACTATGACTCTGGCCACCCTCTGGAAACTCTAGCTCATAAGCTACCTCTTCAACTCTTCGGGTCAACATGTAGGGACAATAGAGGCACGACTTCATCCTTTCAGCTCCACCTCTCCTCAATGGAAATAGTCTATGTTGCTGCACCCTCAAGAAAACCACGTTTCCAATCTCTAAACTGTGCTCCACCCTGTGCCCGTCTACATACCTCCTCTGCTGATCCCGGGTGGTCTGTGAACTATCATGAGTGGTGTCCTAGCGAATGCTCACTTAAATGTAACCACCCTATCCATGACCTCACATAGTCATGTAGATACCTCTCAACCCGTTGGTTCACCATCTCTGCTTGACCATCCGTATGAGGGTAGAAACTAGTACTGGAAGTCAAACTTGTGCCTGCAAATCTGAACAACTTCTGTGAACATGCACTAAGAAACTTGTTGTCCCGATCATTGATAATGACTCTGGGTTGCTCATGAACTCTAAACATCTCCCCAAGAGATAGCTTTGTCACTTATGCTACCCCATACTCCGAAGAAATCATTGAGAAGTGCGTGAACTCTGATAACTGGTCAATCCCTACACACATACAATCTTCGCTTTGCATCCTCGGTAAACCTATGATGCAATCTAACAACATGCCCTCCCACCTTGGCCCTGTAATGCACAAAGACTGCATCGACCCTGTTGGATGCGTGTGCCATGACCTGCTCTGCTGACAAATCGTACACTCTCCCATATGTCCCAACACAACGTTTGCAAAGTCCCTCCATGTGAATCTCTCTCGGAGCTTCCTATAAGTGGCAAAGTCACTAGGGTTCCAAACTAGCCTGTAAGATGTGAAACACCCTCTACCCATAGCACTGATCTGCAAGGTGCTAACACAAGAACCCACCTGACTACCCCTGATAAGCCAAACAATCCTAAGATGTTGAAACTTGGTCGACTCTTCAGAACACTGCTACTCCAAGAAACCAATCATATGCACCTTGGGAGTAAACTCCAGAAAGTGAAGACTGGCCATCTCATCTGTATCGGTTTTCGAGCTGTCAAACACTATAATCCCAGGGTTCCAAGCTAAACTCGTAAGGAACCATCACGCTGACGCTGCACCCCTTTGATCATAATCATCTGATCACCATGCTCAGACTGCGCTCTCCTCTCTTGGACCCCCAAGCTAAAAATACCTGAAAGGACTGAACTTACTCTCCTGGATCATGTCTCGCCAAGACATCTCAGTGAAGTCAAAGTCTTCCAACTCATGGATAGATTTGCTCCGAGGTATTGTGAGGGAAAGTTTGTCTCACCATATAGAAAAAAACTCAACAATTCCTCTCACAACATCCCCACAATGACACAGACCAATCACCGACGCGACCCTGCCGATCATCCTCATCATCTGAAGTAGTGTATCATTCCGATGAATGTCAGGATCCCACCACCAAATTGGAACTCCACCACTCCTAATCCTTATTGAAATCGCTGTGAACCGATCCAACAAAGTCTGGATCTCCTCTTGTGCACTCTATGTGATGATCACATGGTCCAAATGAAAGACTTCTGTCATGGCCACAATTCCCCTTGTCCCATCCAACTAGCTCCAGTGATCCTCTCTCGTCCTACTATATACCATGAGGGCATCAAATAACAACAATAGATGCTTCTGTAAAGACTGGAAAATGACTAGTGTGTTGGTCAACCCCAAGGGCATGACCAATAAATGATAATGAAGTCTGGAAGCATACTTGTGAGTATCTTGCTCCTTGAACCTCATTTGATGATATCCTAGATGAAGATCAATCATCGAGGGATACACTACTACTTGAGGCTCACCCATCCACTCATTGATCCTGGGTAACCTCAACTCAATGGTATGCTCGAGGGCTATGTCGGGAGGTGTCCTTGGACGAATTTCCCAAAATTCCACTATACTCTTCTATGTGCCAATTAATACCCTTGCATACTGCTGCCTATCACTGAATCATCCTATACATTCATGTATCTTGTAGGCACTATTGTATCCATCGCTTTACTGGTGTCGCCTGACCCTATTTCCTAGAGCGTACCCATGCTTGCCATATACTTGTCCACCCAATCCATGGATGCAAATACTTCCTTGGGGGCTAGTCCACAAGGAATGTGCTCAACTATATCCACCATAACTAAGCCTTGAGTCTTTAGTGGGGTCTAAAAAAGAAGCGACTCATGATCCCCACAATGAAAAACATGAGCATAGTCAAAATTCTTTGCGTCATACCTCTCATTAAGAACCTACAACTCTGAATGCTCCTCGTGCGGGATTTTCACAAGAGACTCCTCCCTCAAATCATGGAGGCCACTCACACCCTCATGTGTCACAATTTCCAAAGATGATGGAGTCTCCGCTGTAAGTGATGAGGAGCGTGCCAAAATCAATTTGTAGCAAAGCTTCTCAACCTCCCTTTCCTTTTCTTCAACAAATTTGAGAGTAAGATCCCTATCCATGAACCACTGCAAGTAATATGATTTCATTTGTTCTAGCGCTTCTTTGATTATTCGCAATTGTGCACTAGTGACTCCACTTGCAACTCCTTTTTGTCTCTTCTCCTTTTGGGTTTTTCAAATAAGAGTTTCAATGAATCTATGAGCACCATCTGCCTTTGTCAACAATTGTACAATTTGCTCCTCTGTGACCAATAAATGATCCTCCAAGTTCTGCACTGTTGAAGACCTTTCTTCATATTCATCATAATTGCATGGGCTGTCCCACCATCAATTTTCTGTTTAGTTGTCCACTGTAAGAACACTACCCTCATCAAACCCAGTTGGCTCACTAGATGATACCATGCAATGTCCAAAAGGTGGGGTAGCATCATGATCAAGCACTGCTTCATCAATGAAACTCTTCCATCCACGAGGCCATGTTGTGAGGGAAATCCCCTTACGGACTAGCAAATAGGGTTATCTTATGCATGCAAATATGACCAAAATAAATATACTTTCTACTTTCGTCCCCAGACTTAAACCCCATTCCTTTTCAGCAAATACATGGTTTAGACCAACATACCTTGTTCCGGATGTTCGATGTCGATCCTTCCTCCCGCTTGATCACTTGTTAGCAATCCTCCTTTCAAAGCTGAGCTGTATGCAAAACAAACAACAAACTACACATGCATTTTACCTATAGACTAATGGGTTAGAGATTCAAACATGTATTTACTGTATTATGAAGAACTCATACAGTGGGATGGGAAAAGCATTTATTTATTACTTTAAATGAATCAACTTACAAATGTCGAGACTGACCACTGCTCCGCGAATCTTGATCCTGGGCTCCTCTTCAAATGTCCTCCAACTTTTTTGCTTTGTATCTCTTCTTGCGCAATGATGGCTAAAGGGTTGGGACAATGGGAATATGAAATTGGGCAGAGTTTCTTTACTCTATTTCTCCTCCTCCAAATGGGACCCCTAGCCCTTCTTTTATAGGCTAGAAGAAGCTAGATATTTGGACGAACCCTTGGCCATGCATGGCTGGGAGTTTCAGTTAACTCACCCAAATCTCTATGTTCCGTCGGCAACTTTCATTTTTTCGTGCTTTTGTCGGTTCACGCGGGCGGTTTTAGGTCATCTAGCGTGCAATAATGGAGTAGGGCGCGTGGGTTCTTATAAAAGAGGTTTTTTAAAGAGTTGTTCAGTAGTGCTTTTGGCAAAGAAGGGATCTGAGATGGCCTGATGCCAGGTAAGAATGTATGGTGCAAATTAGGGTTATAATAGATGCCCCCTAATGTGTGAGGTCAGAAGAACATCTGATGGCCGAAATACATTACCAATCTTTACTGATGTGCCAAACAAGTGAGCCCAGGGACCGGGAACCGGGATGCGCTGTCTGTAAAATAACAAATGTCTCACTGAGGCGGGCATACCCATGCTCGAGATAAAATAGAATCATGGCTACCAATCAAATACACTATAGATCCATGTCAAATAACTATATAAAGTGTAGCTGTGAACAATACACAACGGAGCTACATCTCGAAATAAAAAAGATATACATATAGAGTATCCATCTTCTAGAAGATGATACGGCCTGATGGTTGGAGATGAGATCTTCAGAGCTCGAGCAACAACTTCAAAATCTTCAAAACTCAAGGTAGGAGTGTAATATGAGTGTACGACTTCACTACCCAGAGGTCTACGATGGCTCGTCGGTCATGGACTAAATAATCTTGATGATCAGATTGAAGGCTTCATTGATTTCGAACAAGGACTTGATTGAACATTTATGATGGACAGGTATGAGGGAAAGAGACGAATTGCAGAGGGGCCGACTTAGGCTTGGTCGAAACTTTCTTTGGACAATAACACGACAAATGATGAGACTTAGGCAGCATGGAATTAATCATAAGTTTACAAAGCAGGAGGCAACGCAAACTCTCCATATGTTTGGAAGAATAACCAAACGGAGGAGAACACAACTCTATGTAGCGAGAACAACTTCCTAAGGTCGTACTACATTCCAAAGCTTGACGAACAAATGGATAGATGTGCTTTATCCAAGGGCGACTCATTATGCTGTCAATAAAGAAAATACTTTTCCCTTCCTCTTTTTGGGGTATATTTGATTTTTTTTTGTCTTTTTCAATAATTTTGGAAAAAAGAATAAAGGAATGTTACGTTACAATGGAGGAATGAGTGTTGCAAACATACAAGTTCAAGGTACAATGACAAGACTGATGTTCAAAATAATGAGACTCGGGAAAAATCCTCCGGGGGCCAAGGGTGTTAAAACGCAGAAGCAAACTGTTACAAGGTTGGCGTAGAAGATATGCAAATGCGGTTAACAAAACACACAATGGTAACGTCATTCGATGTAAGTTTAATGAGCCCAGATAAGGTAAGCTCGGTGGTTTTTCATATTTAGAGAGTCTGAAAAAACATAAAATGAGACTCCATTGTGGTACTTTTTTCGAAGATAGTCTAGTCGGTTCGAAAAAGGGATAAACTAGCACCGACAAGACGTCTATTTAAAACCATTTTAACGAGTGTGATAAGGACAAGATCACTTGGCCATTTTTTCATTTTTAAGGACTCTGAAAAAAGCTTAACTATGGACTCCGTCAGGAATGTTCTTCTGGACCAGTTTAACGAGTGTGAAAGAATAAGGTCACTCGACGATCTTTTCAATTTTAGGGAGTTTGAAAAGAGCTTAACTATGGACTCTGTGGGGGTTCCTTCTTCGTAAGTTTAGTCCCTCAGGCCCGAAAAATGGATAAAATTATACCTGAAAGTACTCTTCTAGAGAACTAAAGTTCCATAGAGTATACCTTTGTTTGTACAGTTGACCGTCCGAACTGAAAAAGGGGTAAACTACCACCGGACAGATGTGACTTCAAATTTTAGTTTGAAGAGCATGAAAGGCCACAAGATCGCTCGACAATCTTTTCATGTTTAGAGGGTCTGAAAAGGGCTTAAAAGAAGACCCGTTATTTTTTGTGAGTCCTGAGGGTGAGGTCAAGAGAAAAGATGAATCATGCAAATGAGGCGCAAGCCCGTATTTCAAAAAAAACTACAAGGACTCCTGAGCCTACAGTATTTTAGAGACAACATGGATACCATAATGCAACCAGGATCTACCTAGGGCATCCATGTTCCGGTAAGCTCTACCACCAAGTTGCGACACTTCTAAAGCAGCTGTAATGGTTCTGTGTCACAACCTGATGGGATCAATCCTATGGCAAAGGAAAAAGACAATGAGATACAAAAGTCGGGGTAGAAACCTAACCTATATGTTCAAGTAGATCGTCGGAAATTTTTTCCACGGATTATCGAAAATTACTCAAAACTAAAAAAAAACTGTCCCAATACCCGATCAAATCCCTCATATATAATTTTTGAATCACTCTAAATGATTTTTGGTATAAAGAAAATGATAAGGGAGGCCAAAAAAGTGACAAAAAGAGACCAAAAAGTCTATAAATAGAAGCTGACAACCCATTATCACCATTGCTGATTTGGAAATTGACTCTGGAGCCAAAAAACCCCCTTTGTCAAAAGCGGTGATTCCGGGAGCTACTATGGACGAAACGAACTTCTGTTTGGACCAAGTAAGTACAAACTCCCTTATCTTGCATTTCATGTCTTTATTTGTGCATTGAGTTTCATTTTTTAGGGGGGTGTCGACCTTTAAAAGGTCGGCCCTAGGTCCACGCAGCCTGTCTCTGGACAGGCCGTGTGTACAGGCGACTGTCACCATTACAGCACGTGTGGGCCCCCTTATGGAATGAAAAAGACATAAAAAGCAAGGGTTAACCCTCCTGAACCTTTGGTGTTTTGCAGGATGTATGTCCATTGGAGAGAAAGAGAGCATGAAGAGGTAAATGAGTTGGTCGGGGAAGACCTCAATGCTGTGGCTACTTTGATGCAATGTGGGTTACTCAAGTTTTCCCTATGTCCTTTCATGCGGGCACAACCTAGACTACTGAATGCCTTGGTTGACTACTGACATCCAGATGCAGAGGCATTCATGTTAGAGGGGCAGTCACTGGTGCCCACAGTTGAGGACATTTACTTTTTCACTGGCCTCTTTAGGAGAGAGGAACCAGTCAATTTCCAGACTTTTCCTGCGGGGTCGCATAACATAGCGGAATTGATAGGCCTATACTGTGCAGATGATACAGACCGCGCGAGCACACAGGTGCCCATAAGCAAGATCACTAACTTAAATGATGAACTGTGCAGTCCAGTGCTTAAATGCACAAGTTTTTGATTGGAGTACCACATTGCTTGAGTGTATGAAAAGACAGTTGACAAATTGTCGTTTGCGGACACATAGGAACTTCGGGTTCGAGACCATTCCGTGTTCATTCTTTTTTGAGAGAGTTCTGAGTTTTAGTCCTCGAGTAGTGGTACGAGGACATCAGACATTTCTTCCTGCTGTGTGTAGATGGGCAGTATTACTGCCGCGACAGGGTGGCGGAAGGACCAATGAGTCCTTCGATGATGACTTCTTTGCGTGACTGTCACAACAGATCCCGGTTATAGAGGATTACCCCTATGCCGGGATTGATTTTTAGAGAGACCCTGAGATACCAGTACCTCCTGGTGAGGAGCGAGGGGAGATGGGTAAGTCTCCACCTTTGTAGTTTTTTTTGTTGTATATGTAAATTTTATGTTGTTTTGTTATATATATAATTTTTTTGTTGTGCCAGAGTATTTGACGGATATGTGTTCATTGTGTGCAGATGTGAGACCAGTGCGACCCGCTGACTATGCGAGCAACAAGCGTCGTCCTCGACCAGGGGCCGCACCTGCCGCCACAGGGGGACCAACAGTAGCAAGAGATCTTTCAGTCGGGGAGGCTGAGAGGGTATTGAGACGGGTCGAGCGTAACTTTACTGTGCTCACTCGCACGGTCCTGATGGCAGAGATTGAGGACCTGCCACCATCTATGTAGCCTCATGTAGTGGGGGCACCACGAACGTGGGTCCGGTTGTTTTGACGTTTAACCAATGTTGTGGACCAGTATAACAGGGCCCATAGGCCCTGACTTTAGCTAGACATTTTGATGTGCCACGAGCACTACTTGTATATATTTTTTGAGGGCATAAGCCCTGTGACTTGTTATTAGTCGCATTTTTGAGGCGCTTGCGTCCATCTATGTACTCTGGTTACTTTATGATATTATATATGGTTTTGTCTTTTGTGTCTTATGGATCATGTGTAAAAAATGTATTTACATATTTATGTTAATGTTCTTTCATATGTGTGCAAGATGCCAATCTAAAATTTGATTAGCTAGAGTATCTGTTACTTGGTTTAATCTCCTAGGAACATAAAAATATGTAATATAATCAAATTTTCGTTCTAAAAGACGTACCCTAAGGAATCGTCGGTGTAAAGTTGGATCATGAACCCGATATACTCTGTTTAACTGAGACACAACCAGTTGAGTGTCGAGATAGACCCGAAGATGAGAGATACCCAATGACAAAGCGTCACGAAGAAACTCAATAACTGCACTATACTCGGTGACATTATTTGTGGTGTCACTTAAGCATATACCTCCAAAAGATAATAACTGGCCTTGAGGTGTAAATATTACCCAAGCTGCGGAGGCAAGCCTCCGAGTGTGTCGACTAGCACCGTCTGCGTACCCAACGAACACCTTGGAATCACTTGACATCTGCCACAGTGATGAAAGATAATGTCAACGACACGTCCATAACACTAAAACAAACTAAAAAGTAATAGTACAAAGACTACATATGTTACAAAAAGTTACCCATAGTGACCTGCCTATGAGTAATACTTCTTGAGGTAGAGCCCATTTCTAGGCTCCGCCAAAGCATTCCTTTCAAAATCAACCAGACGATAAGTGCCATTTTTTAAAACCTCTTTTATGATGAAGGGTCCGAACCACATGGGTTTGAATTTTCCTACCCCTAGGGGGTCCTTATCTTGGTCATAAACCAGGACAAGGTCGCCTTCAGAGAAAATCCGAGGACGAACGAACCTATCACACTGACACTTGACCTTATGTTTGTGAGCCTCGTTGGCCAGGGCCGCATCATGACGCTGCTCATTGAGCTGCTCAAGGTATACTAATCGTTCTTCAAGTGGAGAAGTGTCTGGAAATAATTGTACTGCCAACTTTAGAGACGGGATCTGACATTCGATGGGCAAGAATGCCTCCAGCTCGTAAATGAGTTGAAAATGTGAGAAACCGGTTGCAGTCTTAACGGATGTTCGATAGGCCCATAATGCCGAGTATAACATCAAATGCCAATTTGACTTGACTGAGTTGATAGTTCGCTGTAGAATGGTCTTAAGAGTTTTGTTTACAGCTTCCACCTGCCCATTTTCTTGGGGGTAGTAGGGTGATGAATGTTCTTGCCGTAGCCCAAGATTTGATGTTAAATCGGTCATCATCTGGTTTTGAAAGTGACTGCCATGGTCAGTGACAATCTCCCTCGGGACGCCAAACCTTGCTATTATCTGATTAAATAAAAAGAGAGCTGTAGTTTCTCCATCATCTTTAAACGTTGGCATAGCTTTGACCCACTTTGTGAAGTAGTCTACGACTACGATGATATAGCGGTGCTCCCTTGCTGAAGGAGGGTTGCATGTAATGTAATCAATCCCCCACTTGGTGAAGGGATCAACTGTGATGACATGAAACATGGGAGCGGGATGTGCCCTCATCTTCCAAGAGAAGATTTGGCACGGATGACACTTCTTGACTGATTCGATACAATCCTTGATAAGTGTCGGCCAGAAGTAACCTACTCGTAGAATCTTTTGGGCTGTCGCCAACCCAGACAAATGACCACCACAAGCTTTGGTGTGACAATCATTAAGCACGATAACCGCTTCTTAGTGAGTGAGACATCGGCGTAGGATGTAGTCTACACCTCTCTGATACAATGTATCATCGAGTATGAGATAATTCTTAGCCTGATGGCGTATGCGTCGACGCTCATCACGAGAAGCAATAGTGGGACACTTCAAAGTTTGGAGATAGATAAGTATATCTACGTACCAAGGATCTGAAGAGGTGATAAAAAACATATCTCCTCTAATAGGTGACTCTTCGGGCACAAGATCACCGGACTTAACTGGAACTTCCGAAATAAGTTCTGCGAAGACCAGTGACTTTTTGGACTTCGCTGAAACGAAATCCAAGTCAAACTCCTAGAGGATGACTATCCATCTACTGATTTTTCCGCCTATTACCCGTCGTGTCAACATGTACTGAAATGGATTTACGATAGCAATGACGATGGTCTTGCAAAATAGAACATAATGACAGAACCGTTGAACATCATGGACTGCTACCAATGCAAGTTTTTCAGTATGAGAATAATTGAGTTCCGGTTCGAGGCCTCGACTTAGGTAATAGATGACATATTCTGAGAACAAGTCATCTTCCTGGACTAAGACCATGCCAATGGTTGACTCTGCTGCAACCAGATATAATAGGAAATCCTTGTTATAGTTAGGTGGCCGTAGCAGAGGGGCAGTTGTGAGTGCATGTTTCAATGCGGCGAAAGAGCGTTGAGCTACATCGTCCCAACAAAAGGGAACGCCTTTTTTAAGTAAGCGCATAAAACACTTGGTGATCTCGGCGTAGTTAACGATAAAGCATCTTAGAAAATTCACCTTGCCCTGTAGACTCTGAAGTTG
>JZKD02S2269147.1:6772-18582 GCA_000966675.3 Picea glauca | reverse complement strand
ATGATCCCTGTTGTTGACACTATGAAACCTAACAACCGTCCTGACGTTACGCAGAAGCTGCACTTGTTTGGATTCAATAAAATCCTAAAGTAGCGACAACGTTCGAAGATAAGTTGGAGGTGTGTGGGATGATCCATTCTCTTGCGAGATCGAGATGCTAAATCATATAACTAAGCCTCGACTATATGCTTGAGGTCATGGAAAGCAAAAGACATGGCCCGCTGAAAGGTGGCTCCAGCATTTTTGAAACCAAAAGGCATCTTACGATATGCGAATGTACCCCATGGATAGATGAATGCTGTTTTGTGTTGGTCTTTGGGTTTGATTTGTATTTGATTATATCTCGAAAAACCGTCCATGAAAGAAAGGGCTTCACAACTCGCACATTCATCAATGATCTGGTCGATAAACAGTGTGGGAAAATTATCTTTGGGACATGCTTTGTTCAAATCACGGAAGTCGGTACATACACGAATCGTGCCTTGTTTTTTATTGACCGACACGGGGTTTGACATCAATTGGGTCAAATGGATAGGATAGATAAACCCGACTTTTAGCAATTTCTCAACCTCAACCTTAATGGCTGTTGCTTTCTTAGGATTAACTGGACGAAGTTTCTGCCGAACCGGCTTGGCATTAGGATACGTTGTGATTTCATGTTCAACTATTTTTGGATTGATGCCTGGCATTTCCTCGTAAGACCAGGCAAAAACGTCGCAGAATTCTTTAAAAAGATCTGTGTAGATTTGAATCTCTTCGGGGGAGCAGTCAGCTCTGATGAAGACATTCTCCACGACGCCAAGGTTTTGAGAGATATTGATCAGTAAGGTTTCATCGATAGTTTCCATATTACCCTTAGCATAAACCTCATGTGTAGCTAAGGGATTAATAGGATAAGACCGATCTCCCATCATAGTCATAGTGAATTCTCCCGCTTCAATTCCGCTTAACTCTGGGAGGAAGTATGATCTGTGATGAAGATCTTCCCAGGGTTTATCCGAACTAGTCATTGCTTCAATTATTGCTTCATCAGAGGGTAAGACTAAGTCTAATGAATCGGTCCGAGCAAGAGAACCCTGAGCCCAAATAGGCTCTAGAAGTGGATTGAACTCTTGTGCAAGAGCTAGATTAGTGTGGGCTAAAGTTTGCTGGACTAAAGAGTACGCTACTTCAGCTATGGACAAGGGCATGGACATGCCCAGGTGCCCTGTCCCATCCATCATGGCCGATGGGGAAGGAAGAATTCACAGATCATCGAAGTAAGTCGTGCGGTACGAAGAAACTTGAAAAATCTCAACCCTATGGTGATTGGATATAACCTTGATATCGTCTTGAGGGGGAGGGTAATCGAAGGTACCCATCAAAGATGGGCACAAGCCAACCCCTACGTTGATGACACCTAGTTTAGGATTATCAATCATCGAGACCGTGGATGCCCCCAATGCAGGGTCAGGTCTGGAGAAGGGCAATTGATCGATGGTCACTATCTGGCTTTCGTGTGGAAACAACAAGACCCGAAAAACTGTAGCAACCACAACTTGCATGGCATAAGTCCAAATCCTTCCTAACAAGAGGTTATAGTTGAGGTGAGCATCGAATACCTCTACCTCAACACACACGGTCTTCCCTCGTAACTGCACGGGGAAAGAAGGAATGATACCATGTGGTCGGAATGAACGACCGTTGAAAGAAGTGAGGAGAGTAGGTGATAGAGACAAAACGGGTTGGCCGATGACCTTCCAACATGCCAACGACATAACGCATGTCGAGGTGCCCTCAACAACCACCGTGCAAAAGATATTCCGAGTAAAAATTTTCGTTGGATAAGCCACTACTATCTGAAATGCTACGTGGTAAGGCAGACGAGGTTTTAAGTCGGTTGTATCCAGCATGAATGTACCTGGATTACGAGTCTCGGTAGATCCTAAAGCGGTTAACAAGGCTTTCCTCTGGGAAGGGCAGCTTTGGAGGACCTCCAAAGCGGACATCGCACAAGGGGTTCGTGATAAATATTCCACCACAGAGTAGTTCTGGGCGGCCCTTGGATTTGGGTTATGAGAATCTTTTTTGAATGCGCCTTTGGGAATGCGTGTCATTGTTTCGCCCAACGTCTTCTCAATATGTAGAGGAAGAGATGGGAGTTCAACTTCTTTACCCTTCTCATAAGTGCTTGGTTTACTATAGTCATGCGCTCTAGTCAATATAAAAGCATCACCTCTCACCATATATATGTTCGCAGATGCAGGGTTTTTCGCAGGCAGAGAGGGGTCTTGGCTGCCCCCTTCCATGCTTGCAGAGGTCTGGGTTAGATTTTGTCCATGTTGAAATATATTGGTCAACACAGCCGGCTATTGCTGCGTTACAAACTTTTGGGCTTCTATAAGCCGAAGGCATAGATGGGTTGGGTGGTCTTCCGCGCACAAGTTGCATGGATACCTTGCCTTCCATTTTTCAGTGTTGTCCTCGCCAACATTATCGATAAGTTTTTTATCCTCCTTACCCTTCTTTCGTTGTTTTTTCTTTCCTTTAGGCAGCTGGGTGGCCTTTCGGTTAGTTGATTGCATTGTGTGTACCTCCAACATTTTGGTAGGGGGAGCAACGAAAGTAGTAGTTTGGCTGGCCGCTGTGTGTTGTATAGATAACTGCTGCAACTGCTTCGTCAATTGCTCAACGGGCTTTGTTTGTGCTGAACCAACAATACCATCGGCATGTGGTCCAGCTCTCTGTCTAGTTTTATCCAATATTGAGGGTGGCACATTTGGCAAGATGTTGTATAATAAACTGGACTGAGAATAGATGAGTTCAAATTGTTGAGCTCTCATGATGACATCTTCCTTGGAGAATACTCCCGAGGTTGCGACGTCTTTGTATAACTGCGGGACCAAAGACTTAAGGAACCACTCAAGTAGGAATGCTGGTGGGACTGACACCTTAATTAAACTCTTCTGGCGTCTCCATTCTCGGATGTGATCAGAAATATGGTCCACTATTGTCTGTTCGAAATTGGCCAGCAACTCTGTGCCAGCGTCATATCTCATAGGTAACTGGAATGGTTTAGGAAATCCATTACCAGCTCGTCGAAGGAAGAGTATCTTGAATGATCGAGCTCAATGTACCATTTCGCGGCACTCCCAATGAGAGTACGTTGAAACAATCACAACTATACGAAGTCATCTTTCAATGAGTTAGATAAACACTAAAGATGGAAGGTAGTCACATGATCTCCTGGATCTTCGTTAGGCTTGGCTTCGAACTTTGGAATGTCCGAAGGAAACTTCGTCGGCATAGGAGACCAATGCGGATCATGACAAATAGGGTTATTCAACAACCTTGTCAAATTTGGCAAGTGCAAAGTTGCCAGGAAGGGTAGTTTGGGTTGTTGGTGATAACCTGGGAAAAATGGGCCTGGAGTTTGACTGGCACCATGAAAAGTTCAGCTACTGGCCTGGATTCTCGTAGAAACCATGGCCCTGGCCAACGTATGGATTTTGCGTATGTGGAGACATCATCGACTGATTTCCCAAATAGGACATAGATGGTTGGGCATGTATTATATTCGAAGGAATCTGGGAAGGGTTGCCCCATGTCGGTCCTGTGGGGATAGGTATAGTAGTTTGTCTGGGGTTCCATTGATTGTGGAAAGAATTACTCCAGATCGACATTCCGGATGAGGGAACGAATTCCTGTCAATAATTCCAAGGCCCTGATGCGGAAGAAGTTCCTAGGTTTACCCCCTGTGCAGGAATAATACTCTGCATAGGAATAGAATTTCCCCCAGTCGGGAAGGCGGCTGATGAGAAGGCGTTGTTACCAAACGTTCCGGTAAAAAAAAATGGCATCGAACCTACCAGCATATTATGCGAAGGTGGTCCTTGACACTCTGCTCCAAATAAACTAGGGTGTGTAGGTTGCCCGACGGATTGCTGATGCAAGCCACCGAGTGAAGGGGACGAAGGAGGGATATGACCTCCTCTGTAAGGGAAAGTGTTAAAAGGAGCAGGAGTGCCCCCCATGTGACCTTGCAGAGGAGCGCTAAAGCTCCCTGCCCCTAGACCTGAAGTCTGTAAAGTGGAGTAGGAAAGCACAGGACTTGTACCCAAACTAGACATTCTGTAGGAGAACGGAGGGCCTGTCGCACTTGGTGTGAAAGGGGTTGTGGCCGCCGCCAAAAAAGAGATCGGACCACTGTGCGATGTAGAGGCGGTCGAGACCATGGTGGCTTGGACCAGTGATGGTGGGTTAGGAGGTGAAAATTCTCTTGTGGTGACAACCGTAGTGGGAATTGAAAAATTCCCAGAAGGAGTAACAACATTTGTTTCCATTGCTGTGTGCAACATTGTCCGGCGCTCGTAAAATTGAATTGGTATGATGAAAGGTGCCAAGAAATCAATGGTTGGGGTTTCAACCGGGCCAAGAGCGTTCGCTTCAAGGTCCAAAGCGGTCGATTCCTCCAGATGTTGGTCGGGCACAATTGCTTGTGACCCAGTCACTTCAAAAGACCCTTGTTGGTCTAGCTTTTGCCTTAATGGTGGCGGGGGTGGCTCCAGTGTAATCGGTGGCAGGCCAAGAAGCCTTCGTGACCGGTGGAGCTCGTGATCCTCCATTGTGTGAGAAGATCAAAGACACTCTAGGGTAGTCTAAACGTTCAAAAGTAACACACACTAAAAAAGACCCTATAAGATAAGACAGACAAACATTAATTTAATTGGAAGAACAGTGACGACAACCAACACTATAGCAACTTATCGGTGCAAGTGCAACTCGAAAACGGAAGCACCCTCCAGGTATACTCTGCAAAGTGTGGCCTGATGTTTGTCCTAGGTACCACGGTATACCCTTGCAGTCACCTGTGTATGTCCCTAAAAAAGATAGGCAACTAGGTTGCCAACGCGCGAACAGTCACCAGGCAGGTACAGTTGAAAGTCGGGTAGACCACAATGAGTAGGGTATCGAGCTCGAAACCTGTCAAGGGTATTGAAAGAAAGTGGTCCGGAAGACAACAGAGGATCCCAAACGGATTCGAGACCACTGACGCACCGTAGCAAATGCAATCGAAGGAATCCCACAACAAGACCTCTATATATGTTATCCAATACGATTGGTCCAACTTTGGAGGGGTTATCTCCGCCACCTTTCCGCATGCAACCTTGTGTTTATCCCATGTGTTAGAGGGGGGTTCAGGATAACTTTCACGATACTGGACTTAGAAACTCCCTAACTCAGACTCCAATGTTTGATTGTAATGGCCTTGAAGAGTTTCCTCTCCAACCTAATCCAAGGCCCTAATCCTGAACTAGTTGGTTAACCCTACATACATAAAAGTCTAATAAATTTTAGATTTAACGTTAATTTTATGGCTTTGTCTTATGTCGAGGGGTATGAAAGTGAAATTGATGATGAGTAAAATACGAAAGTAAAAATGAGTAAACAACTGGAAACAAAATCTTTCACTTAATGCAAAATTTCAACAACTTTTCAAAAAATATATATATTTTTAATTTTCTAAGATTTTGGACAAAAAACTCAAAATAAATTTCACTCGAATACGAGCTACTTATGATCTAAGTAAACTGCAAAAACTTATGAAATAAAATACTTTTCCTTGGCTAATAATGCAGAATCACACTCTTCAACCAAACAAGAAAATGAAAGAGATTTTTTTATTTTATTTAAATGCTGATAAAGCAAAAAGGAAAAATACCAACAAGTAAAAACCAAGAAAAACAATTCTGACCTAATCGCAGATCGCAAAGAATCACTTCAAGAAATCACACACTAACAACTTAAAAAATGACTCTCACACTTGTCTAAAAACTCTAAAAAATTCTTTTTTATGACAACTTTTAAATGAGAAAAACAAACTAAGGCTAAGATCAATCCTAAGCTACTGACTACTAAGACAGAGATTCAAAAACCTAAGAGGTATAACTCTCATCAAGGGAAATTATGATTGCCTTACCCTCAACAAAAATTATCCTGCTCAACCACGCTACTGATAATCCAACATCAAGCGTGTGAATGCGAGCTATATAGAGCCAGAGGGCGTGTACACGCGGGCTGACCTTGTATAGGCCGCGTGTATCTCTAAACTCTGAGAAAAAATAAAAACAGACAATCCAAACCAGGAAGAGACCATTGATATTGATAACCAGGATCTCTTGAAGGCTTGGACACTCTTTTAAACAAAAAAAAGGAAAACAATGTAAGGAAAAAATTCGTAAAAACAAACCAATATGAGACAAGACTGCAAATAACCAAGACTTAGAAAGAATTCTAGAAAACCCCTGAGAATCATTGATTCTGATAGGGAAGAGGATGATTGCCTCCAAAATTTTCTGGAATCTACGCGCTACTGCTACTTCTTCAGCTAGCGTTCACACGCGGGCTGTAAGAGAGTAGGGCGCGTGTACACACATGTAGACCTTATGCAGGCTATGTGTACCTCTGTGGGTCCCAAAAAAACACAGTCAAGAAAATAACAAAGACAATTGGTATGGAAAACCAGACTCTCTGCTAGCTCAGACTTTGTAGAAACTAAAAAACAGGCAAGAAAACCAGTCTTTTAAAACTACCCAAAAACAAATAAAATTCCTAAGAACCCTAGAGACTTCCACAGTATGGTTGCCAATTCTGTTGTGAGGGAAATCCCCTTACGGACTAGCAAATAGGGTTATCTTATGCATACAGATATGACCAAAAGAAATATACTTTCTACTTTCATCCCCAGACTTAAACCCCATTCATTTTCAGCAAATACATGGTTTAGACCAACATACCTTGTTTCAGATGTTCGATGTCGATCCTTCCTCCCGCTTGTTCACTTGTTAGCAATCCTCCTTTCAAAGATGACCTGTATGCAAAACAAGCAACAAACTACACATGCATTTTACCTATAGATTAATGGGTTAGAGATTCAAACATGTATTTACTGCATTATGAAGAACTCATACAGTGGGACGAGAAAAACATTTCTTTATTACTTTAAATGAATCAACTTACAAATGTCGAGACCGGCCACTGCTCCACGAATATTGATCCTGGGCTCCTCTTCAAATGTCCTCCAACTTATTTTCTTTGTATCTCTTCTTACGCAAGGATGGCTAAAGGGTTGGGACAATGGGAATACGAAATTGGGCAGAGTTTCTTTACTCTATTTCTCCTCCTCCAAATGAGACCCCTGGCCATTCTTTTATAGGCTAGAAGAAGCTAGGTATTTGGACGAACCCTCGGCCATGCATGGCCGAGAGTTTCAGTTAACTCACTCAAAGTTTTGTGTTCCGTCGGGAACTTTCCTTTTTTCGTGCTTTTGTCGGTCCATGCGGGCTGTTTTAGGTCAGCTAGCGTGTACACACGTACAGTAATGGAGTAGGGCGCGTGGGCCCTTATAAAAGAGGTTTTTTAAAGAGTTGTTCAGTACTGCTTTTGGCAAAGAAGGGATCTGAGATGGCCTAATGCCAGGTAAACATGTATGGTGCAAATTAGGGTTATAACAGGCCCATAAAATATGGTTTCTACGATAACAACAAAGAGACTCGTGTCCCCCACACCATCAACAACATTTGTTTATTATTTATCCCAATTCATAGTGCCATTAATTGGTTCTTTTTCATCCCAAAGCATAGTCACGTCATCAATTGGCTCCTCATCCCAAACCACACTATCACTCTGTTGGAATAAAACTGTATTAGCACTATATTTTTCCTTGTCTTCCCAATTGTCATTTGTGGTCTCAAGTTCTAAGGCCTCATGAGAATCCATGTGCTCATTTGCAGGAGAAGAAACATACGGAGAGTCAAAATTTTCCTCATTTTTAAAAGTATCATAATCTTCATAAACTAGTACCTTTTTCCTTGGCACCTTCATCTTGTTGTCCACTGATACTTGGGGTTAATACCACTTAGGATGTTTGATAGTGAAAAATCCTTGAATGAAATGGATGCTTGAAATGCCGCACTAAGCTCATGATACTCCCTTAAGCAATCTGCAAACTCCTCATCTTGTCCTTTATGTCTTGTTTGCTGCCCCTTTGAACCACTAGCTCCTTTTTCCCCTGCATTGTTTTGATTATTTTCCATAGCTAAGCTTGTATACCCTCACATGATGGGAGGATCACAAGTTCTGATACCATTGTAATATCCCTTACTAATTTTTTTTCCATTTTTTGTTCAGTGTATTGGTGTGGACATTTAGTCAAACGATTTGCATGTAAACCGCCTCTACTCACAATTTAACAATCCTGATTGCTTGCTAACTGCGTATAAAAAAATGCACATAATATAGACTCATAAACTTATTGCTTTGAGATTATATGGCAACAATACAATTGTTCCTTTTTAGAAATACTCTAACAACAACATAAAGGAAGACAAAGTTCCGACTTGTACATCAACAAAAGGCCAATAAATAGTATAGTAACAGACAACAAAAAACTTGGTCAATATTCAATATGCTTCCTCTACAAAAACACTGAGATAATTGGGCATGTAGGTGTAAATGTGATGTCGTAACCTTCCTTAAATGAGAACAATCCTTAGGGTAAGGAGATTGACCCAACAACTATGTGCAATGACTCAAAAAATTATGGGCAGTCCTGTAGATGACATCCACTGCTATTCGAACCTCTTGGTAGCAATAAATTTGAGCCCAAAACTATATAAAAACAACCATAAGTAAAACGATCTCTGCTATGAGAAAACTTGACCAACCACAGTGGAACTTGACCCTAATGAAGGAAAATGACCCTACAACAAGGTAACTTGGCCCCCCTTTAAGAAATAAATTCAACCATGAAGTAGGTCGACCCTCTTTGATGGAAAATGAACCTCAAGAGAATTTGACCCATACACCAACAATACCCAACCACAATGATAAAACCTCAACCGCCAATGAGAAACTCAACCACACATAATAAAACTTTGGCACCAAAAGATAAACTCTGCCACAAATAAAGCACAATGAAAATATTTGAATGATTTTCTCTCTATGACTGTTAGGACCTTGAAATTCCCTTTTTCACTACACCTTTTGATCATTCAACCCTCTCATTTCCTAAGCTAAATGACTACTATAATGAGCACTAAGAACCTTTTCCCCAAGGTACGAACTATTCATCTTGCTTTTATGTTTTCATTTACTTAGCATGTTTGATTGAATACAATCACATATTTTACCCATGAAATAATTCAACTAATGATCAAAATGATAGAACAACCCACTTCGAGAATCGGGTCGCTGTTGTCACAACTATGCACAATTCCTAGGAGTTATTACAGGATTGCTACAACAGATGCCCATCAATCCTAGAAGCTATTGCAGGACTTCTGCAACAAACGACCATCAATCCTGAAAGCTGTTACACAATTGCTATGACAAAAGCCTGTTAATCTCGGAAGCTGTTACAACAGATGCCACCAGTCCTGTTGTGATACGACTGCTGCAACACCTGTTGATTAGAATGCTGGCTCATGATGTTGATGAAGGAGAATTCAAGATTTGATATTTATGATATCTAACGAACAACCTGAGAATCAGGGTTTCTCAGGACTGCTCTGTTTCTGAACACTGATTGACTTTGACTTTAAATAGCATAGATTTTGTAATGTAAAGGGTGTTAGTCTTTTGGTTTGAACGGAAGAAAGGAACGATTATAGTACTCAAACATCTTTATGGCAATTGAATGAGGAAATTGATTGAATTTCTTTAGCATTCTGTGATATATCTCTTTGAGTGGATTCAGTGAGAAGGAAAGAGCCCACCTTCTTCATCGATTCCCCTCTGTTTCAAATTCTACATTTAGTTGTTTTCATTGCAATTGGTTTAACTGTTAGATGTTTATGAATGCAACTGCTGTTATAGTTTAGTCCCTTCCTGATAAATGCACATAAACTTGTCTCATGAGAATTAAAAGTCAGTTGCTGAGCATGGCTGGAGAGTTACTTTTCCTTTTTCTACATTAAGTTTAAATCTTGTTTTGGAGAATTAAAAGTGTGAAGTAGCTTCTTGCAATAAGTAGATTTCCCTTCAGTGATAGGATATAATTTATTCCTACAAAAATAATTTAGAAAGTTAGATTAAGGTAGGCAATTCATGGTTTTTGTAGATTCATCAGTCCTGATTGCAATTATGATTTTAAGTCTGTAGCACTCCAACTGTATCAACACAATTGTGTTAGCAATATTGTTTTTTTTTTTGTTAGAAGAACTTCCCTACTGCAATTAGATTAGAGATGCTTCCATAATCTAACATAGACTGTGCAAACTTCCCTAGGTTGACAATTTATATTGAACACTTTGATTTTCCATTTAATTAGACAATTAAAGTGCCCAACATTTAAAATCGTCAGGATTGGTCTGACAAACTGCATGAAGCTCTATGGGCTTACCGAACTACTTGGAGGAGCACGACTGGTTTTTCTCCTTACGAGCTGGTATATGGAAAAAACCCTATTTCTCCCATTGAATTCGAAATCAAAACCTTAAGAACTGCATCGACAATTAACCTCGACTTGACTATGGCGCAAAAAGATAGACTGCAACAACTCAATGAGCTTGATGAAAAGCGTTTGGACGCCATCCATCACACCACAGTGATTCAACAACAAAGAACAAAATGGCATGACCGAATCATTAAGAAGAAATTATTCCAGAAAGGAGATTGGGCTCTGTTGTACGATTCATGCTTTAAGGAATTTCAAGGTAAGTTGTGTACACGATGGGTAGGGCCTTACGAGGTAGACACAGTCTTTCCTAATGGGACAGTCTGGTTGATTACTATTGACGGATCCAATACACACCTACATGCAAATGGTCATCGCCTGCGTCTGTATTAGCGTCCACTGTCCAAGGCAGAATTCAAAACTAGCTGTACAACTGATACAGATTATCAAATCTTGAATGGAACGAAGCTTGCTCCTTCCCCTTATGAACTTTAGGACTTCTTTTGCTCAGACTTTGTATATAAATAATCTCAGCAAAATTTGCATTTCTCTGTTTTTAGTTGAAATTTTTCTATTTTCTTTACTATGCTAATAAAGCCTTGGAAGGTATCAGGAAATTCTGTGTGTGTAGGTAGATTGATGAACAGAAGGAACCGATGAGTTCATGGAAGTTGAAAAACTTCCTAGAATCGAAGTAAGGCAACGTTTGGCCGATCTCCATGCTGTTACACCTTTTCCTGATAAATTGGCCGAATTCAATGTTGTTACACCTTTTCCTGATAAATTGGTCGATCTCCTTGCTGTTACACCTTTTTTCGATAAATTGGCGGAATTCAATGCTGTTACACCTTTTTCCGATAAATTGGCTGAATTTAATGTTGTTACACCTTTTCCTGATAAATTGGCCGACATCAACGCTGTTACACCCACCTCCGACATTTTTGAAAAAGAACCTGTTGATACACTAATTACTGTTGTGCTTTCTTGCCACTTCACTCTTTCTTTTTGTTGATGCTGCGGCTCCAGCCGTCCAATCTTCCATGCAACAACACCTTTGATTAGACATTACTGATGCTTTCTATCATAAAGTATTGCTTCATTATGACATAACTTCACATTTGGCGGTATTCAGTTGGATCACTACAGTAAGGTCAACGATTCTGCACAAGCCGTCATTTCTCTCACGATCCTTCATTATGCCAACTATTATGCGCCATTCCGATGGCGGTTGGATTGTGCGGTTACTTTGACAGGTAGTTATGTGCGATAAGATTTGAGGTACGTAATTAATCCTACATGTTCAAGTAATGAAGATCTAAAAGCATGATTTCCTATTTACTAACCGATTACACCTGGAGCCAATCCGCTTAGTTGG
>JZKD02S2269136.1:0-19452 GCA_000966675.3 Picea glauca | reverse complement strand
AATCTCCATAGCCTGGGACTAGAATATCCCGATATTTATGATTTGACTTTCGACGAACTCTAATCTAACCTGTAGCTTCTCAATCAAGTCTTTTTGCTGGCCCACCTGTATCTGACTGGTCTAAGCTACCATCTCTGCTTGTTCGAGCTTAGCTTTGAGCAGCTCAATTTCCTTTTTGTCGGCCATTATTGCTTGCTCTATTCCTGTGCTTGCCTGGTCTTTGGCAGCCTCCTCTGCTATGGCTAGTCTGGCTTCTAAGGTTTTGATGAGGTGATTTTTTCGCTTCAACTGATTTTTCAACAACCCGACTGAAAATTGGTTTGTCGTAGCATATGCCCCTAATGTTCCGGTTATTTCTGTAGCAAACTCTTCTTTCTTCTTATCTTTCCCATCGGTCAGCACTGTGAACTTCTTGGCCATTGACCCCTCTTCTTGATAGAATTCTCTTTTTACCATATCTTTTCTCTTTTTATCAAAAAAAGAACTCATTCGGAGGGAGCTCTTCCATCCTTACAGGTCTCAATTCTTCATTGAAAATCCACCGTGTGTCTATGTTCCCTCGAGTTGACTGTAAGGGAGTAATGGAGGTGATGGGATATCCGATTTTCTTAGCTGACTGGCTGGGAGTGGTAACTGGAGTCTGATTTATTTGTGGATCGAGAGTTTTTATTTCCGGTTTCAGACTCTTAGTTTGCTCCTCTCCGTCCTGGTGTTCTTCTTTTCTGGGTGTTGAATCTTTTGAGCCTTCGACTCCTTTTTGCTCCATCTCTACCGTTACTGGATTTTCACCCCGCAATACTGGGTGAAGACAACTCCACCGATGTTCTTGGAATTTTAGAACATCAACCCTTTCTTTAGGAGCTAGGGCTTGTATCTGAGCCAAAACCTTGGCATAAGATCTCGTGCCTCGAAAAATGTCATCCGAGGGCGAGTTTTCATGCTCAAACCTTTTAAGCCTGCAATTGGCTAAGTGGTTACTTACGACCCTCTGTGGATCGTGATTTTTGAATTCAACATTAACCAATTTCAGGTCCTCCAAGGTTGCTGCCTCAGCTTTAGCATGCCCGAAATCTAACAAAGAATAAGAACTTAAATGAATAGGAAAAGGTGGCCATACCTTCTTAGAATATCCCTTAAGCTCCTTGCTTACGCCAACGATTACGGTTTGTCTGACAACCTCACGGCAGGCCACCCTATCGGGTATGAATAATGGTAAGGCATTCGGAGGAATAGAAGCGTCGAAAACCCTGAGATATGAAAATTCTGCTTCCACATACCAGTCGGCTATACTGCTCAGATTTACCACTATACTGTCTGAGATCCTGGATGGTGGGTGGCTGAAGATAGTGACATGCAGTTGTACCATCACCCAGTTAAAAATTTCATACACAAAATCTGAGGCTTTGTCTTCCCACAACTTTGAATGGTAGACGTGGATGGGTTTAGCCTCCGATGGAGTCCAGCTCCAACTCATTAAGGGAAAAGGTTTGAGAAAACACACGACATCCATGATATACACGGACATAAAGAATGAATCAATCTTTTCGCTCTCCCTCTGCGCTCGATACTCTGTAACTCGACTGGTCAAACTATCAGTCAACATTTTAGCCTAGTCGAAGGAACAACCTTTGGCGATTGTGTGAATTAGAGGCACTCACTGAAGGAAAAAATGTGTGGTGTCCTCTCTACCATATAATATGCAGGACATCATGGTGATATATTTGAATTGTGGTTCTAGAGAAGCTATTGAATATATACCATTACTATCCGCCCTAAACTTCGCAGGGTGTGAGACCCAGTCTTTGAATAAATTGGACATAGTCTTTTCATATTGCACACATTCCTTCTGTTTGAAATTCTCCAAGAATTCGGCATTGTAAACAAAGTTCGACACGGCTGGCAACTTGTACATAACCTGCAATTGTTCCGGTCTGAAAGTCCCGATGGTGACCCTCTGCTCGTTGATGATGGTTCTAGTTGATATATCTACATGGTCTAATGCCCACCGAACCATATCGTAATAAGGGAGCAGACGTGGCCTAGCCGCCACTTTATGCATTTTAGACTAGATGACGATCTTATACTTGGTGATCAGGTCATCTTTTTCATTTCCACTGGAATCATCCAAAATATATACCAATTCAGATTGTAGAACCTCAGGGATATGTGACCAGGTCCTGATAGAGTCGACACTTCGAGGTGAAGTATTAGAAACATTGTTTGAACCTTGTCCTGAAACCTCAACAATGGCTTTTGACACTTTTCGTTGGGCCATGGTGGGGAATTCTACTTTAGCTCTCCTGCGATAACAATACGTATACATAAAGAAATTAGCTCGCTCTAGAAAGGTTTTCTCTGTGTAGAACGGAATGAAATTTGTGACAACAACAAATAAAAGATTCATGCTTTCGACCATTTAAAACTAGGTCATCCTTAGGAACAGAACGGTCAAATCGGTCTTAAATATAAATTTAACAATAAAAACCAAATCCTTACCTGTCGATTCGCCTCATTTCCAATTAATGTCCTAGATTTTGACAGTTCGTAATGCAAGTTGGTGCAAGGAAAGTTTAAAATTTCCTGGGAGACTGTGCACATTGATTTTTGTATTAAAACACGAGAAATGTTGGCTTAGCTTAATTAATCAGGCCTTTTATTAACATTAATTAATCTTTCGGTATTCGCTTCATCGGGAGTTTTCACTCTAACCCTTCCAGCCTCTAAAACCCAAGACTGTGATAATTAGTTTTAGTTAATAAAAGCGCAACCAAGATTAAGAGTTTTAATTAATCATGTTTAAAAATATATTGTGACTTCGTGACTCGGGGCTTCGAAGGTAAAGCTTCCCGGAGGAGCGTATACCGAGTTGCAAAATCACGAGACCATGAGGATGTAATCCATTTAATTAGAAGATAAAACTGGGTTAAGTGCTTAATTAGTTTGTTTTACAATATATCACAGCTTCGCGACTTGGGGCTTTGAAAGTAGAGCTTTTGAGGGAACAACGCACCGAGTTGCGAACCCCCGATAGAACTCAACCAAGCGTAAAACAAGAGTCTTGCGACTTCGGATATTGGGGTTACGATGGTAGGACTTTTGGAGTTAGTAAACGCTAAGACACGAAATCCCGATGATGCTTAACCGTAGTTTAGAAAATCTTTACTCTCGCTACTGACCTGGGTAAAACTTTAAAGTTATTTTTCCACTTTGCTCTTCGGGACTTGTACTATGTGATCTATAACACCCGACATACAAAATCCCGAGGTAAGAAAAGGGAAAATCATTTGAACGAAAAATGGAACTCACCTTGAGAGTATGTTAATTGTTGCTGCTTGCGTGATGGGACTTCTGAAACTTTGGGGGAGATAGAGAAAAAATGAAAACCAACTTTTGACTTCAAGCATTAAGATAAAAACTTAAAACAAGCTAGAAAAAACAAAGGCGGCTCCAACACTTGGTGTGAACTGTGGAGTTTTGTTATGTGGCCTGTGTATAGTGGTATCAAAGAATTGAGAGAAAATACATCAATCTCTCTCATATACATATTGCATTCATTTCAATGATACAAATATATAATACATGAATGAAACCATCCCCATTTATCTAGCATTAATACCTCATTATAAGATAAGTTAGGAGGAAGAAAAGTAGGATCTAGAAACACACTTAGGATAAGAACTGTATCCTATAATGTGAAATATACAAAGGTGGTGTACTAAGACTTTATGATAGTATAGGAGTCACAGGCTAACACTTTTCATCTTTCAAACCTTATTTCTTATTCTATGAGGAGTATCCATCCTCGAATACTGACCTCAATCATTTGACCATGCCCTTTTATCCATTCAAATTTCCTTGTTGTTCTTGATTTTTGAGTCAAGCCCAAATTCTATTTCAAACCCATTTCTTTTTATTCATTCTTGTGCTCAATTTTCTTCTTGTTGATTCCCAAATCATCTTCGATCCATTTTATATCTTTTGAAATATTTATTTCCCTTATATTTCAATCGAACATTTATTTCTTCTCCTCTTTAATTTTCTTCCTAATTTTTTAATAAGCCCAATCTTTTGATTAAGCTTATTTTACTTATTTTAAATAGAATTTTACATCCAATTAAAAAGTAATGGGGTCTCGTTCCTTGATCGACCCTCACCTATATTGATTTCATTTGTTCATTTGAATGATTAGGATGGTTCAAGAATCATCCCTAGTTTTTCAATCATGCCTCTTCCAAACACGTTTCAAATTATTTTATTAGTGCCTCGATAGAGCCTAATTTTTTAATTAGGCCCTTTCTCGATATTTATTTGAAATAAGAGATGAGATTTAGGAATATAATGGTAAAATGTGGGTTAAATTAAGGTACACATATATGATTCCAAATAAATAAGAAAACAAAGAAGTTGGAATCAAAGAGAAAAAGAAAGAATATGAAAGAAACAAGAAACTGGTGAAAAAGGATAAAATGGAATAGAGGAAGAATATAAGAAGAAAGAAAATGAATATGAGTAGAGAGGCTTCTAGGGGTTTAAAAAAAAAAAGGGTAGAAGATCACTTCGAAGCTATAGAATAGGATATCCTTTATATATTCTATGTTAGCATGCAAGGTTCAATGCACATTTACAAACTCTAGCTAGGTAGATAGGATTAATTAAAGTGTTGGTTGGAAAATTGGAAAAAAGCAAAACCTGGTCTCACTCAATGTTTTAGTAGAGCAACATGTATTCTATTATCTAATATTTATTAATCAAACTTTCTTGGGAACATTACATCAAGAGTTGGGAACATTACATCAAGAGTCATGTAAAAGACAAAGAAGTAGTTGTACGAGATTTTAGTGCTTCAAGTAGTTCAAAAAAAATGAATTTTTTAACTAAATCTCGTTTGACTACTTATATGTTAGTATTATTTCTCTTAATCATAGTCCTAATACCACCTTGTTAGTTATATGAATAGTTAATAATGGTTATTGATCATTATACTATATATACTTACTTTGTAAATACATTAATGTGGAAATCAATAGCTTACACCTTTTGAAGCCATCTCCTTGATTCTTGATTTTCTTGGTTTTCTTCATTATAATCTTACCCTAATTTTTATCATGTGATATCAGAGCATTATGATACATATGTGCCTATGTACCAGTTCAAGAAATTGAATGAGTTCAAAAATGACTACATAGACGAGTGAGATCAGACCAAGAGAGGGTCCAGAGAGAAAGAGTAAAGGGCCGAGAGAGAGCACTCAACACCCAACACCACACTGTCAACAACACTCAACGATGAATATGTCAAAATGGAATCCGACAACTATGCACACAAGGTAGCAAGGTAAAAACACCTTTCCAACATTAAAGTCCTATAAGTCCAATAACCGCAAAGAACCAGATCTTAAAAAGAGATTGCAGAATAGGTGAAGTCATGGAAAAAGAGTGCGCCTTTGAGACTGGTGTATAAATCATAGGATTATTGTTGAAGAATGTCAGAGTTGTTTAAATTCTCTCTTAAAAATCATGTACCTATTATCTTATACTAGCTACAGTAGTGACGTACGATCTCCTTGTGTTAAATGGTTTTTTATCGCTAATGGTCGCTGTGAACATGGAAAAATATTTGATATTTTCAATAATCAAGAATAAAAAGTCCTACAAACTAATTGAATGAAGGAAGGAATCGATTTGTAGTTTGGATTTTCTGAAGTATTCATCTAATTAAAGCGACCTCGAATCACGCAACATTCAGTCCAGTTTGGTGAAGCGACCCCAGACCTGCTGATCCAAACTTTTAAAGATTGGTCAAGGTAACCCTAAAAATTTAGAGTTTACAATTAAAAGTTAAATTTATGAAGTATTACTGATATTTTCATTGATGAGTCATTAACCCTAAATTTGTATTAAGAGGTTTTTCACAGGAAAGTTAAAATGATTGTAGTGATGGATCACTATAATTTAAAGCAAAGTTTGCATTACTCTCCGAAGTTGTAAGAATGCTTGTGAAAATTACATATATGGAGTTATAAGATGTACAATTTTTGTAATTGGATTTTAAAAGGTGTCATAATGGTTTTTTCAAAATTTTAATTGGAGTTATAAGGGTTTTATTTGTTTTGCATTTGAAGACTTTTTTTATAAAGGATTTATAAGGAATTTTGGAGGTTATAAGGGGTAAAGTATATTAATCTTTGTGTCCTAGATTTGCCCAAAATTAAATAAGAGGGTTTTAGGACCTTTGTGTGGATTGGTTTATATTTCTTCTTACTTGACAAATAAGTACATGAACAACAAACAATCTAATACATTCTCATATAAAGAAGACAAATCTAATACATTCTCATATAAATAAGACAAATCTAATACATTATCATATAAAGAAGACAAATGAAGGTCTTGAGGAGGACTTAGATTTTGCACATTAGGAATATTTGAAGCACTTCAAAATGACATGAATCGATAAAATTTAATATGTTGCACATATTGATTATCAAGACTCCAGAATCTACAATTCCTATGCAAAAAGAAACACTCATTAATGTTCTTACTTGTTTTCGCATATTGCACAAAAAGATACATCTACTTAAAAAAAAAGCAAAGTTTTTGACTGGGAAGTTGACACAATTTAATGATGACACCAAAGAACAAGAAAACAAACTTAAGAAAGAAGAAAACAAACCAAGGAACAACAAAACAAACTTGTGCTTATTGATTGTGAGTTGCAATATTTTTCCTTTACCGAAGTCAGTGTATCCTTGACTGATGACACTTAAAACAAAGTAAATAAATTGAAGGTTTAGCATAAGAACCAGGTTACAAATAAAGATAATTTTGTTAGACCGTGGGAAGAGTTACAATTTCAACAAAATAGATATGGATTAGGATATGAAAAGTATCATGATAACCTTTTTCATATTCCTAATTATTGTAAACCACTTACATTTGTGAACAGTGGTTTTTTGGTTAATGATGATAGGAAGGAAGAACTTAATAAGGATCATGTAAGGGATGTTGATGAGAATGTTGATACATATTTTGATGTTGATACTACTGTTGAAGATATTGATGATAATACAAGTATTGAATTTGTTGGTTGATGATGCTCAGTGGGACAAAGAACTTGTACTGTTTCGACACTCTCACCAAGTTGGCCATGTTGAGTTAAATTGTTTTGATCTCCACCTAAGTTCTTTTTGTGGGAAGAAATATCATGTTTTAGATGTTGGAATACTAAGAGGGGGGGCGGGGGGGTGATAAGTTCATCGATATCATTTAAACATCATAAGTAGTATAAATGAACAGTGGACAGATGCAACCACAGAAGTACACAATACACCAGTATTTTACGTGGAAACTCAATGCCGGAGAAAACCATGAAATGATTTTCTTATATGTCAAAAGAAATACATTCATAGGAAGCACCAACTTCCTTGTTTTTCAGCTACAACTAGAAGGAGGATACAACCCCCTAGTTTATCAAGCTCCAACCTGAAGAAAGCTACAACTCCCTTAGTTTTTCGGCACCAACCAAAAGGAGGCTACAACCCCCTTTCCTTGCCTCATCCTGCCGCCCTAAAATATAAGTGTCACAATCACTACTATCAATCTATCCCTGTAAAACATGTCACTGTAAAACATGTCACATAAACCTGTACCAACAACTTGTCACAACCTGTATCACCAACCTGTCACAACGTGTACCAATAATATGTCACAACTTATACTAACAGCCTGTCACATTAATCTCATCAACCAATTATATCTGATTGCATAGAACTCATATCCACTATCACAAGTGTATAACTCACACCATAAACAACTATGACTCTCTAATCATGTGCCATACATAAATAAAACATCCATAAACCAAGTATAGTGAACCCTCACATCAACCGTGCATCAAACCCTCACTGTTACACAACCTCAACTTGTACCAATATCTTCAACAAGACACCTTAACTCAAATGCTTCAAACATGTAGCAAATGATACAATATACACCTCAACAAGATACACAATAATGTGTACCATATACAAACAACAAGTGCACTAGAAATCTGCCTCTGTAGATCTGCCTCATACAACATGTACCATATAGCCAATAGTCTCTCAAGGGAAAATGCTCAATCTCCCATGACCATACCTCAAGCAATCACCAAAGATCCAACTTTAAACAAGCATGTAACATAAATTTTTGGTCTTGTAGAGAACTCTGTTGTACCTGAACACTATTGCACTTTCTTGTAGCCTCTCCTCATCCTCTGCAACCTGAAACACTTCGCATCCTTAATATATGGTAGTACCTCGCATGACGAAGCTTCCCATTTCCCAGGGCCTTGCATGACAAGCTATAGGAAATTCGTGGGGATGTCTCGCAGGACACTTACTGTCTGACCTGCAGGGATACCCTAATTAGGGTTTTCTCATATTTTCCCTCTCTCCTTTGTAGCTACAATTTTTTTTCGTTACTCTTCCTTCACTGCCTCACATTTACGCAACCTTAAATATGTCAAAGAGTACCTGCAATAACCTTTCACAAGATATATATTAAATGTGCTCAATAGGTTTAAATGGGAGTCTCTTGATATATTATTTATACTTCCCAAGTGCCTTCCTTTAGGGGCCATCTTCTAACGTTTTTACCCATCTTCCCTCTTCTAGGGATAACCCACTTTCTTATTCCAACTACTTTACTCATAATTAGTAAACTCACAATTCCTTGTTGCAACTAATTTATTTTTAATTATTTTCATTTTGCAACAACTTTACCCATAATTAATCTTCTAGTTGCAACCACTTTACCCATAATTAATCTTCTAGTTGCAACCACTTTGACTAGAAACCTTCTTGATGACTTTCTAGGAGATTCTATAATAATTGACTTCTTTGTCGACCCTCTAGGGGCTTCTAGATTATTCTTGAGGGTCCTCCAACTTTACAAGGCCATATATTCCTAGTCGTGAGGAACCACATGGAATATCATATATCATCGGAAATGAAATGCCATGTACTATCCATCAATGATAATATCACTTTCAATTACACTTTCATTCATGTCCATATTCCTTGATCAAATTTGGGTTCCTTAACAACACCTCTGGGGCTACCAATATTTTCTACCAAAATTACTTCAAGGGTTGACATCAATGACAACCAACCCAATCTATCAATAATACCCCCCTTTGGAACTGATGGAAACACTCTGATGTAGCACTGATGGAATAACAATATTGATGCTCATGCTCCCCCTATGACCATCGCTCCCCCTGTGACCATGCCTCTAATTACTCTCTCTCTCCCCCTTTTACATCAATGGAAAAGGGCAACTTCCCTTTAGGGCTGATCCCCCCATATGTATTTTTCCTTTTTCTCTTCAATGGTGCTTCCTCATGTAAATCTATGACATATATTCAAATAATTCAAAAATAACTGGGGGGAAGGAACTACTCCAAGTTTCTATCAGGGATACTCAAAATCTTCCCTTAGAAGCAGTTTGGTGAAGATATCTGCTATCTACTCCTTTTTCCCAACATACTCGACCCTGATGTTCTTTTATGTAACCCGTTCCTTTAGAAAGTGAAACCTAGTCGATTTTTTTTTCTTGGAGTGCATCACTAGATTCTTTGAGATACTTATGGTGCTGCTCTTATCACAAAATATAAGAATGGTCTCATCATATTCAACCTATATATCCTTGAAAGTTTGTTTTATCCATAGAACATGAGTACAACATGTTGTTGTTGCAATATACTCTGCTTCTGCTATAGAGAATGATATCGATGATTGTTTCTTTCTTAACCATGATACCAGACACTCATCCAAGTAGAAATATGATCCACTTGTACTTCTTCTATAATCAATGCTACCTGCCCAATCTGCATATGTGTAGGAAAATAGAGATAATTCATTCCCCTTTGAATACAATAATCCAAATTCTTCTGTACCTTTGAGATATCTGAATATCCTCTTTACTTCCATAAAATGTGATTCCTTTGGTTCTGCTTGAAACCTTGCAACCTGTCCAACTGCCTACATCACATCTGGTATAAAAGCTATCACATAGAGAAAAATGCTAATCATCGATCTGTACTATCTCTGGTCCGCATCCTTAGAATCATCATTCTTAGTTAGCTTGCAATTGGTCTACATAGGAGTACTGACTGGTTTGCAATATTCCATTCCAAAATTATTTAACATTTCTCTCATATACTTGGTCTGAGAGATGAATATAAATTTGTTGCTATGGGGGCTTGTTTGATACCATATAGTGCCTTCTTTAGCCTACAAACATAATTTTCCTTTTTTGACAAAAAAAATCCTTCTGGCTGCTCGATGTAGACTTCCTCTTCTAACTCTCCATTTAGGAAGGATGAATTTACATACATATGATATACCTTGATATTTTTGGATCATGCATAAGCTAAAATCAACCTGATTGCTTCCATTCTGGAAATTGGGGCAAAGGTCTCTTCAAAATATATACCTTCAATATGAGTGTATCATTTACACACCGATGTTTCTTTGTTCCTGGTGACATGTCGATCCTCGTTCAATTTGTTTATGAAGATCCACTTTGTACCGATCGCGTTCTTGTTCTTTGGCCTTGGAACCAATTCCCATTTGTTATTATTTTCTATCTGATCTAGTTCTTCATCCATAGCTTTGATCCAATGTTCATCCTGACCAGTTTCTTCAAAACTTCTAGGCTCAACTTTGGATAGCAGTGCTAGGTGATTTTGTTCTGGTGAACATATTCTTGTTTTGGTTTCAACTCCTGAATATTTATTCCCAACAGTTTGTTTCAGTGGATGATTCTTCTTCATTCATCTGTTAAGGGTATTTGGAGGTACCTGAATGTCTTTCTATTCTTTCTCTTCTTCTGGTTTCTCTTCCTCGTCTTCTTCTACTTCTTCTTCCCTCAACACTTATTCATGATCCCATTCCACTAAATCTTTGCTACCTTCTTTCACCTTTCATCCATCTATCTCATCAATCGTTACATTGATGCTTTCCACTATTTTTTTGAGTCTTAGATTGAAGCATTTGTATGCTTTCCTTTTGCTTGAGTACCCAACAAGTATGACTTTTTCAACTCAAGAATCAAATTTTCCAATCCTTCCATCTTCACTTTTGATGTAGCATTTGCTTCCAAAAATTCTTAAGTGCCTCACATTCAATGGTCTTCCTTTCCATAGCTCGTAGGGAGTCTTATTACTATTATTTCTGATAATTCCTCTGTTTTGGATGTGAAATTTTGTATGCTACCCAAAAGACGTTGTCAACTTGGAATCCATTAACATGGTTCTGGCCATTTCTTGCATTATTCTATTCATCCTTTCAATAATTCCATTTTTTTGAGGTGTCCTGGATGTCAAGAAATGCCTATTTATCCCATGTTCACTACATAAGTCCATAAATTCCTTTGATGTAAAATATCCTCCATTGTATGATCTCAAACACTTAAGTTTTGAATATGTTTCATTTTCAACCATTTCCTTGTATACCTTGAAGTGATTGAATGCCTTTGACTTCTTCCTAAGAAAAAACATTGTAGTCATTCTTGTGTATTCATCAACTAGTAGAATAAAATATTGCTCACCATTCAATCCCTTGGTTCTTGTTGGTCCAACTAAATCAATATGAAAAATTTCCAGCAATTTTGTTGTGGAATACTCCTTTTATTTGAACTTGGTCTTAGTTTGTTTTCCTTGTAGACAATGTTTGCCTAAAGTATTTGTAGGCTTCAAGATCTAGGGAATTTCTCTTACTTCTTCTTTTCTACCGATTTTGGAAAAATGATCAAAATTTATGTGACCCATTCTTTTGTGCCATAGCCAAACTTCATCTTCCTTTCCTAAGAAACATTTTTATTTTCCAATTTCATTCAATACATATATGTTGGAGTTCTTACAGCTGTAGCCATCAACTTGATCGAACCTTCTTTTCACATTTCTATGAGTCAAACACAAGTCTGTGTCCTTGGTCACACATTTGAATTGCACTTAGTAGATTGTGCTTCATGTCTTCGATTAGTAGAACATTTTCTTCCCTCAAATCCTTGCTTCCAAGATTGACTCTTCATTTTCCTATAATTCTGGCTGAGTTATCATTCCCAAATGAAACCGATTCATCTCTTTCTTTCTTCAATGTTAGGAACCTATCGTTATCACATGTCATATTCTTTGAGAAACCACTATCAACATATCATCCATGTTTCTTGTGTTGAGTCTGTAGAGAAAGCTTACATTCTTCATTGTTTCATTGATCCATTTTCTTATCCATATCCTTTGTGGTTCCTGTTATGACTGCTGATATTTTGTTTTGATTCTTTGGGAGGAATAGTCAATATACAGCCTTTGGCCATGTGTCCAAAGTTGTTGCACTTGTAGCATTCTAATTCAACGCTCAAGGATTCAAATCTGTTGTAGCTTCTTCTCTGTGCTTCATGAGACCTTTTTGGATAACCATTTCTTATGTAGCCTTCATAGTTGTTTCCGTTCTTGATATTTTCTCTGCAATTCACAACTTTATGCCCAAAATTATTACATGAATAACATAAACCAAGAAAAATAGTTTGATACCTGGGGGTGGATGATCTTCTGAATTTTGCTACTCTTCTAAATTCTTCTTCTTCTCAGGTTCTCTCTATTGATGGTTATTGCTGATTTTAAGTTCTGAATCTTCTGGGTGGTGGAGCGTCTCTGTAATATTCTTCATTCCTCTTGCCTTGTTCCTTCTTAGGATAACCTCTGACTATTTCTACATAGCTTCTTTTTTCTCTTGACTTGGAGCTTGAGCCTTTCTCTATATTGTTATATCCTAGTCTATATTTTTCATGGTAAGGCCTTTGACTGCTAATTATCTCATCCAAAACTTTAGTGTTGTTTTTTTGCATGTCCTTCTTCTGAAGATGTTTTATTAGAGTGACTATTTTTTCTTCCAATCCTTCTATCATCTTTTCCTTTTCATTTAAATGACTTCTGAGTGATTGTTTAATTCTTTTGTCTTCTTCTACTTGTATTTTTAGCTTTGTGACCAACTTCTCGACTTCAATAGAGTTGGAATTCTGAGATCCTTCTTTCTCTTTTAGTTATGCTTTGAGTGACTTGATTTTCTTTCTTTCAATCTTTAACTCTTCTAGTGCACTGATTATTTTTTCTCTGAGATCGACTTCTCCTTCTTCTTCAGAATCTTCCACTTCCATGAAGAGTAATCTTTTTTCTTCACTAAAACTTTCTTCATTGTCATCTGATGATGAACTATCTTCCTTGGTGAAAAGACTTTTCTTTAATAATTTATTTTTGTTTCTTCTACCATTTTGATTTTTCTTTTTCTTTTCTTCTTCATCACTTTCTTTATTCTTATGAGGACATGAAGCAAAATGACCAATACCACCACAATCAAAACATTTCAATGGAAGAATACCTTTGTATTTGTCGGTTCCTCTTTGCAACTTCCTTAATTTTTTTTCCATTTCTTCATGTTCCTCTGAATCATTGTTGCAACTACAATCTGATTTTGGGTTTTGTTTGCTCTTCTTCTTTGTCTTCTTGCATGATTTGAATGTTGATTCCTTTGTGATTAGGTTCTCCTGTTTTGTTCTCATTTCATAGGTTGTGTGTATCCCATGTAGCTCATCCATGCTCAACGTGGCTAGATATGTTCTTTATTCTAGGGATGAGATCTTTGAATCAAATATCACATGTAGAGATCTTAGTACCTTTTGAACGACAACTGGTCCCTTCATACTTTCTTCCATACCTTTAATAATGTTCATTATTTCATCAACTCATAGAAGTTAGGCTACAATGTATTCATCTTCCTTCATATTTAATTGTTCAAAATTATCTTTAAAGGTTTGTATTTTATCTCCCTTAACTTTTTCATCTCCTTCATAAATATTTTGAAGCTTATCCCAAATATCTTTTTCAGAATCACAATGCATAACTTTGAAAAATACTGAATTATCAAGAATGTTTAGAATAATATCTTTATCCTTTGAGTTGTTTTATTCAAGCTTTTTTTTCCATCCTTGTCTATTGGGGGAGTGGTTGGTGTTGTGTATCCATATACTGCTTCTCTCCAGACATCAAATCCTTATGCATGCAATAATGTTTTCATTCTAGGGATAACCTAGTTTCTTATTGCAATTACTTTAACCATAATTAGTAAACTCACAATTCCTTGTTGCAACTAATTTATTTTTAATTATTTTCTTTTTGCAACAAATTTACCCATAATTAATATTCTAGTTGCAACCACTTTGACTATAAACCTTCTTGATAACTTTCTAGGAGCTTCTAGAATAATTGGCTTCTTTGTTGACCTTCTAGGGGCTTCTAGATTATTCTTAAGGGTCCTCCAACTTCACAAGGCCATATCTCCCTAACCGTGAGGAACCATGTGGCGTACCACATATCAACGAAAATGATATGACGTGTACTATCCATCTATGATAGTCTTACTTGAAATTATACTATCATTCATGTCCATATTCCTTGATCAACTTCAGGTTCCTTAACCACACCTATGGGGCTACTGGAATTTACTACTAGACTTGATTCAAGAGTTGACATCAATGCAAACCAATCCAATCTATCATCACCATAAAGGTTTTGGAATTGATTAAAGACTAATAGGAAACATGTAAATTTTGTATGGTTAGGGACTTGGCATTGGATTTTAGAAGCTACATTATTGGAACAATCTTATTGACAAGTTATACACAAGTACAAACATTATTCATTGGATATATTTCTAGATTTGATGGACATGAATGTTTTTCAGGATTGGATGATACAGAGAATGATTAGGGCCATCTTTATGCAATATTTTAATTTGAAGATTGAGTCTCCATATTCCACTCGAAGATGACTTGATTACCCTTTTCCACTTTCAGGGGGGGTGTTGGTCCTAAAGTCTGCACTTGACTGCTAAAGGGAAGATCTAGGCCACCTCAAGTTTGAAAAGGTTTGTTTTTGATTAATTAAGTTAATGGGTCAGCTAAATGATAGGTTTTCGAAGATGAAAATCCGATTGGACTGGCCAAACAATATGAATGCAGGTTCTCATTAGCTAATGGTATGAATTTTGATGAATAATTGGAGATATGGAAAGGTAAACATAGGAAACAACAACAAACAATGCAATGAATTAACTGTTGCATGAGAATTAAGACATAAAATGATATTTTAAGGCCTAGAAAAATATCCCGATACAAATCATCCAACAGGTTGTCAAATAATTGATCTTTTTACTAAAACAATAGATGTTTAATAGGTTTCATAAAAATAAAAACATGAATTATAACAATAGATGAAAGAATAAGGAAATGTACATTGCACACCTCACAATTTGCATCCAAGATGAAATTAGAACACATGAAGACTTGAGCAAGAAAACACAACTGTCATCAATATATATTCACCAAGTAGAGAGATTTACAATCATATGAGCAGGTCCAACCAATTTTGATGCTTGAATCTTTTCACTAAAAATTAAACCCTCAAAACATAAAAAAAACTGCATATTTATCATAGTTGTAGAGGCTCTCGTCCATCTAGGACTGAGGCTTAACTCTATACTACCAGTTGTAAAAAAACTAATTAACTTAACTAAACAAATTGTTGGAGTATATTGATGAATACTACGATCTTGACTTAATAAAAAAAGAGTGGTTCTTATCACACATAAAATACCACTTATTATTCTTTAATCTAATAGAGTCTTGCAATTAAACAACTAAAAAACTGCTACTTAGCAATGAAACTAGACTGATGTGTATGCTGGAGTGAATCGAGATTTGACAAAAAATGACTAGGAGTGAAAGAAATGAGTTGTGTATTGAGAAATGAAATGCATGCGCACTGTTGGAGGCCATTGGAGATAACTGAATGTGTTAGCAGTGTTTTTCCCCAACTTATTTACTAGAGTAAATAAACAAGTCATCTGGCATTTTTCTAGAGTCTGATATTCCTTCTGTAGTATAGATTATAGCTTCTTGAGTTCCTTGGTTGTGGCGTTGTAGGGTCTAGATTCCAGAACTTTTTTTATGTACCTGTTGGCTATCGCCGAACTACTGTCATATGAGAAATCTGATGACGTGGACTGGCTCAGTGTTCCATGGTTTGGCGCCTTCGTCAAACTTCAAAATATGCCATTAATAGAGATAAGACACTTCGAAAATTAGGCATTCGGGAGTTTTGGAACGCAGAATATTCATATCTCCCGGAGGCTCGGAGTCCTAGAGTCATTAACAAACACTTTCTCTAATTAACCCAGGATTTATCCTTAAACATTTGGTGTTTCAGCAGAGTCATTAATTCGTGCTTATCTTAAGCTAATTAAACCGATATTAAGACTTTAATCATTTGGTGTTTCAACACTTCAAAAATTCGAGGGTTCAAGAGCTTCTGAATGCTGAGTTTGAGAATCTCCCGGAGTGACAATGCTACAGAGTGACATGGCAGTGAGGATCCACTTTGAATGTTCGGGGCTTCGACACTTCAAAGGTTCGAAGAATTGTGCTCCCTATGAGTTGAAATCCCCCGTAGTTATAAACTCTCGGATTCATTAACCACGTTTATCGCTAATTAACCTGAGATTAATGTATCTCATCATTAAGCATTTTGGGACTTTAGGACTCTGGCTCTTCGGGGTTCGGGGGTTTTGAAGCGCAAAATATTCATATCTCCCAAAGTGACAATCTTCTGGAGCTGATGTGGCAGTGTGATGTGAATTGCTATTGTTTCATAGAAATAAGGATGACATGTGTCACCCGAAATAATATAGATGACGTGCCCAAAGGTTCTTAAAAACGGTGCCACATGTCATGATAGAAGAGTGCCACGTGTCATAATTGATGATTGCCACATGTCTTTGACTCTCCTGGGTTTGGGAGTTCTTGAATGAAAAGTCTGGACACCTCCTGGAGGCTCGAACTCGTGGAGTGATGTGGTACTTCGGAGCTCTGATGCTTCGGGAGACTAAGTTTTCTATGCAACGAAATCCCCCAGAATGATAATCTCTCGAAGTTGACGTGTCAACCTTTCGGTGCTTTGATGTTCAGGGGCTATAGTACTTCGACATTCTGAGAGTTTAGGGCTCCAAAGAACTGAATTTGATCTGATCTAAAATCTCTTGGAGTGGTTATCTCCTGGATCTGGCGTGTCCACATGATGTCACTGTTGTTGACATTTCTGCATGAATAGAGTGACACGTGTCACCCAAAAATGAGCAGATGATGTAACCCAAATGACCTAAAATGAGTGCCACATGTCAGAAGCCAATGGATGCCACGTATCATTACAGATGAATGCTACGTGTCAATAGAGATGAGCGCTACGTGTCTCTGGTGCTTCGACATTCAGACACTTTGGGGTTCAGGAGACTTAAACAAAGAATTTGAGCCTGAAATTGACAGCTTTGAATTTTTGCGTTTTGTCCACGGGTGTTCCCTATGCATACAAAAGACTTGGTCGACCTGATGCAAGCTCAATCAATGGAAAAAAAAGATGACATGTATTTCAAACCAAATCATGACATGTAATAATCATTCAAGAAAACATAAACAATTTGCGCAAAGAATCAATCAAGAAAGATAATAATGAAAACCAAGTCATTTAGCAATGGGAAACTGACTTGACCAACCAAAAGAGGAATGATTTTTATGAAGGTATATGGAAAAGAGAGAGGAGGGAAAGGGGTGTAGACTTAGGTCTCAACAGGGGGTATATCTCATTATCTAGACTTCTCAATTTTATAGACGAGAAAATATTGATATCTCAGACTTCAAGATTCGAAGTCTAACTTATAGGACTGWAGTTTATGATAATTGATTATRGATTCAGGATTGCAGATGAATTTATGATGATGAACRATCRAGGATTGTGTTAGGAAATGATGTTTGTTTTCTGATTGGATGATGTTAGCACATCAAAGTCTTTGATTGMTAAGGATTTTTTAGGAGATTGATAGTGTTAAGTACCTCAATATATCTGAAGATAAATTTCAAAATAAACCCACAATATCAACAAGAATAATCCAAACCATTCACCAAAATACTGAACACAAGAAATAGCCAAAACCCTTGAGGTAGGGTAACACCATATATTAATCCTTAAGGAAGGATAACACTCCTCAAGCAATTCTTGATACATTCACAATATTCTTCACTATGTTTCATTACATTGCTTACACTTGTTTATATATCTCTCTATCTCCTAGGAACCTTCTAGAGATCTTTGTCACATTTATTACATATAACTACCATAGTGGGCCTTTATTAATATAGTGGACCTGGTCCACCTTACATTGAATGACCACATTCTCATATATTAAATGAATTCCACTAATAATACATAACCACATTCCCATTGGGTACCTCCCTAGGTACCCCATATTACCTCTCTAGGTATACTATATTCCATCCCCCTTTACATGTTTCATCCTCGAAACATGAGAAGAAACCATACAATATGACCGACTAAGCAATGTAGCCAATTGGTACCAAGTACGACCATCCATCGATCTTAATGGAAGTCGAACATGATTTCCATCTGCCGCCTTTCCACCCTGATCTTGCTTTGCATCATGTCAGGGTTGCCATGGGATTGTTTCTGTAGCCTGAGATCTTCCCGTAGTTTCGGTAGTCCTCCATGCACCTCTTGATCGGTTTCCTGTTTGGTTCTCTGTTGGTTCATACATGTGTTGATGCACATTCCCTTGCATTGATGAATGTTGTGTCTCTATATGATGTGGATGAAGATATACAACAACTGTAGGACTATGTTATTTTTTCTTCAAATCTGCAACACTTTGTGCCTTTGAGTCAATGACCTCCTTATCTTTATTACTATGTCCTTCCTATAGTTGCGCTTCATCTCCTTCTATAGACTCTACCTCTGATTCAACTTCAGACTCGATAATAACTTCTTTGTTAGTTTCCATGAGCCCATGTTTCTTACTAAGAGACACATTCTGCAATTTAATTTTGTTTTTCTTGTACCAAAATTTTAGAAACTTATTTTGCACATTAATATTAATGGTTCCCACTGATTCTATCCAAGGATATCCCAAAACAATGTCTTCATCACCCATATCTAGAGCCTCAAAATATGAATGCAACACATATTTATCCATACTGAGCTTCAAATCTTTAAAAAGTTTAACATTTTCACCTGCAACCTGTGTGCTTTGAATATTCTTTTCCGGAACTTGCAATCTATTAACAACTTGAGAATTGATAAAATTTTGTTTGCAACTAGGGTTTATAGAAACAATGACATTTTCTTTATGAATACAACCATGAACTTGTAATATAGATTTTTCACATGAAAATAAACTCTTGGTGATGTCTTTATCCTTAATATTTGTATGAGACCACTTGTCTAAAAGTATTTTTTCAAGTGCTTCCTCAGAAAGTGACATCCACTCAGAATGGTGAAGTGATTTCCGCCATA
>JZKD02S2269081.1:11870-35608 GCA_000966675.3 Picea glauca | reverse complement strand
CATAATCATCATAACATAATCCATTAGTTAATAAAACACACCACCTTGTGCCTCCCATCAACATATTTACTTTTGGCAATTTACCTCATGAAAATTGAAATTATTTCAAAAATAATACTCATATATCCAAAATAAAACATGTTTTCCAAAATCCCTGAAGTCCATTGTCATAAAACAATAAACAACATGAAATTCAAAATCCATATTTTCCATTATGTGATGCAACCCTTTCTTGGTTGTTGTTGTCACCTTTTGACTTTCTTCAATTTGACTTGGGTTGGGCAGAGCCTTTAGTCTTTATCTCATTGATCACATGAGAACAATCATCCTTCAAATGCATCTGTGAAGACATGAATTTCTCAGAGTCATCAGAGGGTGAGGAAGGGGAAGCAGTAGGTTTTCCTTTATCAACTGTATGGTGGGCTCTAGTCTTTAATCTCTTGTTGGCATGGGAGGATTGCATTGGTGAGTGGTTAGGGGCATCTTGGAAAATGGGGTTCAAAGGTGGGGGAGCAGGCAAAGTTAAGTTTGGCCAGCCACAGTGTTGGGAGACTGTCATGTGAACAATCTCCTGCCACCCATCATTTTTCGAGACTTCAAGCTGTAGAGAGACATGAGGAGGCACAGGGATGTCGGGGGCTTGAGGGGCTTGGAAAGGAGGCCTTTCAGGCCTTGGTTGGACTATTCCCTGTCCAATCCAATTAAAGAATCCAGCATGAAACCAATGTCCAAGCTCTTCTGAATCAACATCAAAATGTATAGAGAACCTAGGCCTTCTTGGGCCTCGATTCAAGTTACCTCTACCTCTGTTTCCTCGGCCATGGCTTCCCCGACTGAAAACACTCATCCTGCATATGTTAACAATTAGAAAATAGTCTTTTAAATAACCATGCATGAAATCTCCTTAAAAATACGAAATAGATTTGGCTCAGAATGTAACAGGCTCACGCAATCCAATCCATATAAATTGTTCTAACATTAATCAACGAGAAAGGGGGTGAAATAGTGTTATGGGAAACGTAAATGGTTTGTATTAGGTGAAAACATGATATAATGAGAGGAGAGAATAAATGGTCACTACTCAATGATAACAACAATCAATTGTAAATCAACCAAGTAAAGTCTCACTGTAGTCCACTCAAGACACTGTCACTTCATCCACTTAACACAAAAATTCTCTTAGTTGTAATCAATATCAGAATAGGGAGTGAATAAAATGAATATGGGATATGTGAGGGGGTTGTAATTAGAGAAAAATGAGATAATGAGGGGGGGGTGGGGGGGGGGGGGGGAACGTTTATTGTTCATGACATTAATCAAGCAATCCATAACATATTTTACAGTAAGAAAAATATGCATCAACCAACAATCAGATGACTAAGTAAAATTCTTGTGTATTTTCTTAATTTCACTGTCCATTTACATCCCACAACCATTACAAAACAGAAGTAATTCACACAATCTGTAAGAGGTTTTGTTTCCTCTATTTGCACATTCTGCACTATATATCAGTCCACCACAGTACTCATTCTCAATCTGTAATTATTAACATCCATCATTGCCATACATTTCCCAAATCCACATCTATAATTCAAAGTAGTATTTCCAGAGATAACAATGAAGTCACTATTTTGTGATAGAGCCAATCAATATCTTTAATGATATTCGTTCCCATACATCTACGTAGTAAAATAATCAAGACCAAAATAACCAAACTTTTCATGTCATGTCTGAAATGACACTTTACCTATACAACCAACAGCTAACACTTTGACACAATCTATGCAGGGGAAAACGTCCCAGGCTATGTAACAATGCCACTGTAAAACAGGACATCTCAATGCGACTTGAAAGCCATGCCAAATACCCAACGTGATTGTCATCAACCATGGTCGATTTTGGCAAATAACAAATGGTTGATTTTAATAAATAACATGCTTAAAAACAATTCTGAGGGTATCACTGAGTAGAAGAACCAACCATCCATACTACAAACAGAGCGCAACCAACAAAACACCACAATACAATAGTTATACTCATCACAACAAACACTAGTCATGTCAATAACTCAACATATTGTGCAGAGACTGTGCATGTTACTAAGTGGTTAGTTGTTTAAGTTGCATCACGATTTAACCAAGCTGTGTATACTCAGACTACAACCAATGAAGGATGTTGTGGATACGCCTTTGATAGATACCCAGTTCGATTATCATCTAGCCTCAAAGAGAACATAGTTATCATGCCGCATGTTTCAATTTCAAAACACCACACATAGAACGCGACCTGCGTGAGTAACCCTAAACATTTGTGACCCAGTTCATCCATCGACCAAAACACCACAAGTGCCAACTAGAGACTATACATCAACCAAATATTCTCCATTGTGGTAAAAAAAAAAAATCAACTGAACAAGTTGTGGTATCTGTACTTAACCACACATCTAATCGACCTGGAAAAGGCATTTCCATTCAAAAACGATTGAGTTTCGTTGATATCAAGTGGTTGGCTTGCTATCTTTAGAAATGCTAACTGTCAATGTAAGGTTCATACTCTATCACAAAGGCAATGACGAAGACCAAAACCATATGACTGCCATACGACCAACGGATGAGCCCGCATTTGAAGTCATAGACCACAACAATCTGGAACAACTTAACAGGTTCGACAGACTCCCTACGCAGCTTCAGTCTAGAGGGTTAAGTTTTTTCACATTAGTCATCATAGGAGGAAAGGCACCAAATATAGTGAAAACTTAAGGCTACAGGCGTACACACAAGGAGGACTGTGACACTTGTGAATGGGAGGCAGTTCCTTGACAGGGCCGAACAGGAAAATAGGGCTCTAATTAGACCCAAAGAATCACAAAGACAACCATCCAGCCATGATTTCAAACCCTTTAACCAAACGTAGTGGTAACCAAAACTACCACTCTCGAAGACCACCAAATCTGATGAACCCAAAACAATTATAAGCAGAACCATCCATATTCTAAAAAAAAACACACAGTTGCAATACTCAAGACAAACACAAACCCACACAACTGAGCCAAAAATTATTTCGTAACTAGAGTGAAGTCAAGAATGGCCAAAAGAGTCATACATGTTAATTGAAACCTTAATACAGGAAGTGGCTAAGCGATTTCACCCTGCCAAAATTCTGGAGCGCAATCACAACAACCAGATCAAACAATAGTCTGACAAGGGTGGTGGAAAATAGAAAGGGTAAAGGTGACATGCATAATCACCATCAAAGTGTAAATCACCATAAAAGTGTAAATCCATTATTTCCACGAGCCACCAAGGTTTATAACATATGCACATCAGCTACCAATTGCATCAACTGATGCCTAACCATTGTATTATCTCCTTGCCAAAATGCCACACTAAAATTTCCATCATATGCATATAAAATGTAACTTAACAATATTTTTATAGTCATTTCCTTGTTAGTTAGGAGTTAACCACTATCAAAAAGCATTTTCATGCACATAGTATTGCAGAGCTAGGTCTCTTTTGCATTAGATATAGTATTTTGTTTTTCCTCAAAATGCCTTTTTGCAATTTTCACTAATGTTTGTTGCACAGGTTCGTGAAGAGAAAATACCATAATGAATAGCAGCTTGCAATATCATGAAAGAACAACATTCCAAATCTTAACTAATGACAACCATATTCTCATCAACGTAAAAATCCTTGTAGCTCATCATCATAAGATGAACAGACCTGATCTTCGAAATTTGAAGAGGGTCCCACCTATTAGCGTTATTTAGTCTTATATAATAATAGGCTTTAGAAACACTTTGCAGGCGAAATTACATTGACATTTTCAATCGTCAACACATTTCTCTCAGAATCAAAGTGCTCTTTCTGGTGTTATTTTGATATAATTTCAATGTTCTTGTGGTGATTGTTCTGGTTATATTGTTGTTTATTTGCCATTTCTAACATTTTATTTCTGTTTTGCATACTTTTTATATCTGGCATATTACATCATGGTTATGTTTTGGCCTATACAACCTCCCAACAATGGTGATGGCAATGCACCTGGTGAATGAGGTTCCCTCTGCTATGTTTATAACTCTCCCCTTCATATTAGAATTAGATATTGTTTGTCTTAGCTTGCATCAACTTACATGGTGTAGGCAATATAGATACATAGTTAATTTTGGACAACAAGACAATATTTTTTGCAAACTCAAATCAGATGCCAGAGCCCTCTGTTGGAAATTCTGGCACTCTGAAAAATGCTCTATACTTGTTATTTTCAGCTAATAGAAAGTAATACAATTTCTAGCCTAAAAGGGAAAAAAAAGTTAATTGGATTTAAGGTTATAATGGAAACACTTTTCATGGACGAAAAATTGATGATTACCTTCCCGTGAATATTTTAAAATTTGATTAAACTATTTTTGAAGAAGAAAATTTGATGATTATCTTTCATTATATTTCAAACAAAAAAGAATTGTGTTTTTTTAATTAAAAAAAATTATTTTATTTATTATATTTTCATTATATTTAAAAAATTATATTTTTTATTTAAAAATGTTGATTTATTTATGTTTTTTTTTAATGTATTAATTCATAACTAGAAATTCTAACTAGGTTTTAAATCTGCAACTTAATGTATATTCGACTCACTTGAGTGCAATCATTTTTTGTAGTTTTTTTCTTTGTTGTATCTAGGCACTCCCTGACAAATTTATATTACTAGATAAATAATTTTAATATGTAGTGGTTCAAATTCCAAATGCATAAATCAACCTAGCAATTTGAAACCATTAACTGAAAATAAAAAGATACATTAATCATTGATTACATAATTCACAAGGAGCGAGTGGTGAGAAACTTACCTGAGAGATGAAGGAATTAACTTACTTACAACCCTATCAAGTTCGAACCGATGTGCTCCAATCTTTTATCTAGCATGCCACAACAGAGTGTGGGGGATGACTCTCCTCTGTACCTATGCCAACTTCCAAGCCTTTTCATCAATTGAACAAGCAAAAGATTCCCCAACTCATTTTCCACCTTCAATATATAGATTTCTTCTTACCCATCCATGCAACAAGTATCTTGTATGAGTTATACTTGTCATTAAGTAACTAATCATTTGGTTTTCTTTTTCTTATATTAACCTTTCTTAATTTATTTTTCCCTAAATTTGTATTTTTCTTATTTTTACCCTTTTATCCTATTAATAAAATAATTCACTTTATTTATTTATTTTTAATAGTTTACTTTATTTATTATTTATTTTCTTTCTATTTTTATACCATTTTTTTATTTATATAGTAGTAGTTGGTGTTGTTGTTTTTATTATTACTATTATTATTATTATATGGGTCATTGCATACTCTCCCCCTTCAAGGAACTTCATCCCCAAGTTAACGTTAATTGTATTAATTATAGATTTTTAATTTGTTCCTCGTAGCTTCCACAACACCCTTTGTTGTATTAGTATAAAGCCACCTAAGTGACCATAATAAGCATCGAAAGTCCAAATGACCACACCGGGGAAGTGCGAGTACTCTCTATATTTTCTTCTCAACTTTCAAAACCATACTTAAATCCTATTTGTCTATCCAAATCCACAAGGCTCAATACCTCATCTACCTAAGACGACATCCAATATGGTACTCACATACCCCAAGAATCTCGAAAGTTTCACCTAAACTCCATCCACAACTAACAAGTACAAGCCTCAGGCATCAAAGTCCAATTCCACAACACTATTGATGAGTGATACTCCAACCCTTCTCCTATACTTTGGCATGAAAACTCTATATCAAGCACTATGGCCTTCTTAAGATGGTCCCAACAAGGAAAAATAACCATTGGCATAGGTTGGTTGATTGATTTTATCCCCTACCCCTAAAGTGTTACATTGAAGATATTATCCTTCATAGGTATGGGCTCCCACGAGATCATCAAATAAACTGGCCCTTTCGGTCCACTAGTGGATTTCCTACCAATCACCACCTCACACATTCAACCAATGCATTAGTTATAAACATAATATCAACATCTCAAAAAAATAATCTACATGCTAACTCTAGCATGTCATCATGAGAACAAAACATCTTTGTAATCACCACATGCTCATGCATGTCATCATTAAAACATCTCACCATCATAAAAGTTGCATGTAAGTACTACATGTCATCACATCATGAAATACTATCATAATATTATAACCTAAACATTTCTTTATCAAATATATATAACATTGCATCAACATAATAAATGGAACCCCATATTGGCATAACATCATGAATATGATAATCATATCCACACATCATGCATGCAAAGTAATAAAACATCATGGGCATTCTTATCATGATTCATAAGCAAAATCAAGCCACCAGATTGAATGATTATATATACAACGAATACCATCTATCATATCTAATGCAAGAATTATCATCAATACATCTATCTAGTGCATGGATCTACTAGGTTAAGTTTTTCATCCCAAGCTAACTCTACAAAGGATCAATAGTACTATGAGTGTCATGTGATCATCTAGATACTAATCGTTTCCTGATTATAATTTCCTCTTCTTTTAACAAGAAGGTTGACGATTTATGGGATATGTATAGTCACACTATCATTATGCTAAAGTTTTCATATATTTTCCTTGTTTGAATACACTATTGAATTTCATATAAACCCCATCATCTAGAACCACAATCTCTAGTCATGCATTATTTTCCCCCATAGTGATGTTCGACGAATTTCAACATGGAAATATTGTTGGCCTTACTAGCATGTATTTAAATCATCAAGGTCAAAACTAAAATTCTCGACTTAGTATATCTTTTGATCCTTACCCCAAGGTTCTTATTTCACTTTATATATTTTGTTTATTCATTCAAGGATTGTTGTACCCAATAGCATGTAAAGACTAGCTCATCATATTTTAAGTTATCATTGTTCACTCTGAGAAGGATTATCTCACCTAATCCAAAAACAAAACTAATCAATGACTTCTTACTCTTTGTTCTAGTGTCTAATTATCAGTATTTAAGATTCAATATATCACATGATCTATTTCATTTTCCAAGAAGTAGCCAATTGTTATACTTGAACATTTGAAACATGTACACCTTTTTCTAGTCTATCACCAATTACGAGTGTTCTAGTTCATAATTTCCTATCTTTACACTTTAAATTTATACATGCCTCACTATGAACTTTACCAATCATCCTTATTCATCATTCAAGTTTCTCAATCCACTCATCAATATCCTTAAGAAATCTTTCCACCTGAGAGAGCGACACCCCTTCACTATCATTACATAAATTTTCCCTATGATTTCTTATATTTCATGGTTCCCTTAGCACCTCAATGTTATCCGGTAGGTATACACTTTAATTAAGTTGTCTGAGATTTAATTAACTACTTTAATCCAAACAATTCCATATTGTTTCTATTCAAATTGGATACCATGCTCACTATTACTAATCTTTGATGGCTAGGAGAATATTGCCTTTGTGCTAAGGTGTTTAAACCATTCTACTTGTAGAATTTACACAATTTCCATCTGGTCTACTTCATTTCCATCATACACATACTCGTGGGTTTATTATCTCTTTAATATAATCCACCATAACTTCTAAATTCCTTAAAATGGCTACATCCTATTCCCAATCGTTTAATTCAATTGGTTAATTGACAATATTTACTTCCTGATAGACATCGTCTTTATTTAGACCTTATAGTGATTCTTATCATGTTCCTTTCCAGAAATAATTATGTGATTTAACAACCATTTGCCACAGGGTTATTCATTCATGGGATACCTCAAGAGTGCTAACTTATTTCATCATAATTATACCCTAAATCCAAAAATTTTCATAGGTTGTTGTTTTTTGTTGATTTCTTACACTCATTTGTGAAACATCCAATAAGTCACCTTAAGTATATGCCTATTACTCTTCTTTTTCATCTCATACTTCCAAGTTGGTGATGGTTATGATGATCCAAATTATATTGAGAATGAAATGAGATATAAGCAAAACTATAGCAAAGAACACATAAATACAATGAAACCCATTTTTTACTAATGAATAGCAGATTATTGTAGAATACAAACTAGCTAGAATGGTGGTATCTTATCTTTGAAGAGAAAGAGATGTTGGCTACACTCATTCGCAAAAAGATTTTACAAAAGGTCGAAAGGGTGACCTTGTTGACTACATCATGAAGGAATAATAATATATCCTTTTACAAATGGGGGGGCTTGTATATATAGTACTTACAGATGTCCTTTCCCTCAAAAGTCATATTATTTTACCCATTTTAATATACTATATGTGTTTATTTTATTTATCTCATTTTACAATACCATCAGTTACAAAAACCATGGACTCATACCACCAATGGTAAAAAAATTAATTAATAGTCATGCAAACACATTTTTATCATTTTATTATTGTTATTTATTTCATTTCTTTCCTCCCTTCAAATACCATGGTTTATCAAAACCATGGAATCAAAAATGTTGATTCAGTGGAAGACATGGATGGCCATTGATTTCCACCTAGAGCAGTCCTCCCCCCTTAATAATAAATGGTACCCATTGCATCAAGTTCCTGTAGAAGATGGGGAAAATTTTGTTGAATTTAAATCCTTGTGAGACACATTCCTTGTTGAAGAAGTTATCCTACTTTGACAACCTGATAGATTGGTATGATCTATTGTTAGAAACTTGAAACTTGTGTGGAAACCGATGTTGGTTGTGTCACTACTTGAACTTGGAATTATCCTTTTGAAGGATGTCATGAGCTTGTTGTTGGAGGTGTTGGATCTGTTCAATAAATTTGGCTTCTTGATCTACCTTGTTTGAGTGTGGGAGGACTTTGTTGGTGAAGATGCAATAGGAAGGACTACCTCAATGGGGGATAATGGTTGGAACCCCAAGAAGACCTGAAAAGGAAAATGGCCAATAGAGATGTGAAGGGCTATGTTATATATTTTATTAACTTGGCAGTGCAGAGGCACCCCCTTAGATGAAGAAAAAATATATTTTCCCTCCTCTACAATCTTGTCAACCTACTTATGTTGTATAGAAAGGTATTAAGCCAAGGTTGTAGTGGTCATAGTGAACTTCTATTCACCTTTAACCAAATCATGAAGAGGATAAAAAATTTGGTCTAAGAGATTACTTTGCAGCACTATTTTTCCAATATTGATGAAGTGGCAGTAGTCGAAACTACCTCTGGTACCCTGTAGACTTGACCACCTAGACTAACAATGAAACTATAGAGTCGAGACTCATAAACAATCTAGTTTTTCCACATATATGGTTGTCCCAAAAGAAAATCACAAACTTCTAGTGGGGAAACATCACACAATACCTCATATTTGAGGGCTTGATGTCATAGGAAAAGTGACATTGTTGGTTGATGCAAATGTCTCATCCCTTGCTCAACCATACAATGTTGTACAGTTAGGGGTGTGGCATTCTCAGTTAACATACTTATGTTGTATAGAAAGGTCTTAAGCCAAGGTTTTAGTGGTCATAGTGACCTTCTATTCACCTTTAACCAAATCATGAAGAGGATAAACTTTTTGGTCTAAGAGATTACTTTGCAGCACTATTTTTCCAAGATTGATGAAGTGGCAGTAGTCGAAACTACCTCTGGTACCCTACTCAGTCCTACTTATGTTGATGCAAATGTGTCTTTTCCCTCCTCTACAATATTTGTAACCTACTTATGTTTTATAGAAAGGTCTTAAGCCAAGGTTGTAGTGGTCATAATGACCTTCTATTCACCTTTAACCAAATCATGAAGAGGATAAAATTTTAGGTCTAAGAGATTACTTTGCATCACTATTTTTCTAAGATTGATGAAGTGGCAGTAGTCGAAACTACCTCTTGTACCCTGTAGAGCTGACCACCTAGAGTAACAATGACACTATAGAGTTGAGACTCAAACAATATAATGTTTCCACATATATGGTTGTCCCAAAATAACATCACAAACTTTTAGTGGGGAAACATCACACAATACCTCATATTTGAAGGGCTTGATGTCATAGGAAAAGTGACATTGTTGCTTGATGAAAATGTCTCATCCCTTGCTCAACCATCCAATGGTGTACAATTAGGGGTGTGGCATTCTCAGTAGCTTCATTGTTTTGAAAACCTCGGCCAAGATCAATTTCTTATAGCTCCCAATGTCAACAATGAAATGTAGTGGGGTCCCCTTCACCCACATCTGTGAGTGGAAGAGGAGGTCCCCCTCCTTAGGCTCCTCCGGATCTTCTAGTTGGATTTTTTTTGTCATGATGGTAGCAGTGGGTTCTGCATTGATGATTCATTTCCCTTTAGTTTATTGTAAATCTGAGTCTAAGATAGGGTCTGATTCTTTTTCTTTGAGATCGGACAACAATGATTGTTTCATGTGAATTTCATTGTGTCCATGGATCTTATGGAATTGAAACCACTTATCGGTTTCCTTCTTTGACTTTCCATCACCCTTCTTTGTCTACAGCTTAGACTGGTTTTTGTGAAAATGGATCTCCTTGATCCATCCTTTGTTCTGTGAGTTAGGATAACTTTTTCCATGATTTGTTTGTAGTGTATTTGTAGACCCAAACTCCCGCTTATTTTGTTTCTTAAATTTCTATTCGATTTTGACAACATATCGATAAGAATCTCCTAGTGAGAAGATGTCCAAGAAATACATCTTTGTTTGGATTTACTTATGTAGGCCATTGCGGTAATTCAAAACCAAGTGTCACTTGTAGTCTCTGATACCCAACTTTGAGTGTATATGTGGAAGATGTTAGTGTACTCTGGTACCATCTAGTCTCTTTCCTGACACAAAGTTGTCCATCTCATGTACTAGTCATCATAGTTTATGATAGGGTAGAAATCCTCCTTGAGGGCATCAACAAAGGTCATCCAAGTGGGTCCTCTCCTGAATTATATAGACTCGTCTTTGTGATATCTCTCCCAATAAAATTCCCACCAATATTTGACATGGGGAAGGGATTTGAGGATATTGAAGGTGATCTTTTCAGCATCGAAATTTTGTTGAACAAAGTAATACCCTTCTAAAAATTTTATCCATTTCTCCAAATCATATGCATCTATCTGGTCTTCAAATAAGGGGATATCAAAATTAAATTGTATCTTGAAGGGTTTCACACCTCCGAAATGGATATTTATCGAATATGTCGTGGCCATCGTTGGTAGTCGTCGAAGGATCTAAGTGAAGTTTTCCATCATCTTGTTCCTTTATTGCACAAGGTATTTCTCGAGCAACATCTTGAAAGGATCTCATGATTTTTTGCCTCTCTTTTGGTAGGTATCTTAGGTTGGTGAGAGCATCCATCCCCAACCAAAACTAGATTCAGACCCAACTCTCTATACCCTAACCTCATTGGATACATGCACCGATAAATAACAAGGAAGATATTTCTATGATACCACTAATATAGATTATATTGAGAACTATTATCATACAAGTCATAGGTTGGGAAAAGCTCGACCCAACCACCAAAATGGTGACAACTTAGAGAGAACCTACCCATTTTCACCTTAGTTAGGTATTCCCGTCACTTTATAGGTGAGGTAATCACCTCAAGGGGGGAATCTCGGTAACCCTAGGGGGATTGAGACAGAAAAAGTGATGTATGAAAGGATGACCCTAAAGGTAAATTTTTGATCCAGATTTTATGAGCCGAATGAAATGAATACAAATTATTAAAATATGCTTAACACAGAATAACAGAGATACAATAAAACTAGTTTTCTATTCAATAAGGAAATAAGATGAAACTGTAAAATGCAGCGGAAAACAAGCTTCTTGGAATGGTGGTGGCTTATCTATGAGAAGAGATGTGACGAATGTGCTCATTTGAAATAATATGACTACAATAACACTTTGGAGGCCTTTTCACAATAAACAGGAATGTCAAAAACCCTAGACATCCAAAAACCTAACCCTAGGAGATGAAGTGCCAAAAGTCATGTGGGCCTCGTTTGGGTAAGTTAGTACATCGAATTCTAGGGGTTGTAACTTTTGCATATGATCTCTGCTTTAGGCGCACAATATCCCATTGGAAAGGTCTATTTGATCCCTAAAAAAAAAAAATAGGGCCTTAAAACAACCCTACAAATCAAGGACCCGAAAACTAGGAAAACAAATTGCCAAACTAGAAAAGTGCCAAAATGAACCAGTTGGAATAGGTGGTAGGACACTGACATCCATCTAGATCAATCCTCCCCCATTAGAAATAAATGGTCTCTATTGCATTGATTTCCCCCATCATATGAGGAAATTTCTCCTAAATTTGGCCCCGGGTGAGCCACTTTCCTTGGTCTAGGAGCTGCCCTTCTTTGACAACTTGATAAATATGGATCCTTTGTTGTTGGGTGCCCTTGATCTGTGTGTCCACAATATGATAATTGGATGCCTTTTGCATGAAGTCAAGTTTGAGATCTATTGGTGTCAACTTCTCTACTATCTCTGAGGTGTCCAATAATGGTGGGAAATACGACCAAAGGAGAGCCACGTTGAAGACTAGGTGCAGGGAAAGGAAAGGGGGAATGTTGACCACAAAATCATTATCACCCACAGCCTTGGTGATGGTGTATGGCCCATACCAAAGTGGGTGAAGCTTCCAATGGGGCCCTATAAGGCATTCTTTCTGCAAGTGCAACCAAACTTTTTCGCCCACCTGAAACTTATGTGGCACCTGGTGTTGATCATGGCGCTGCTTGTACTTGGCATTGGACTTCTATAAAATATCCTGAGATAATATCAAAAAGACTTTCTTTTGAATTGAAGGCAATCTTCCATACATTTGTTTGTTCTATTGCGACCTGGTGGTATCCATACTTCAGATCAATTTTACTGAAGTATTTGGCCCCTATGAGCTAATCAAGGAGGTTGTCGATTTGGGGAATCGAGTACCGATTCCGAACTCTGATTTTATGTAGGGACCGGTAATCAATGCAGAGTCGCCAGGTCCCATCTTTCTTCTTCACAATTATTATTGGGATCCCACAAGGCGATGAGATGGGACGTATGTGCCACTTGTGGAGTAGTTCTTGGATCTGCCTTTTGATGTTCTTATTTTCTAACAGAGAGCAGCGGTAGACCGGCCCATTGGGTAGTGATGTGACTGGTGTCAGATCGATGGGATGCTTTACCTGGCAGTGTAGAGGTACTTCGGTAGGAGAGGAGAAGATATCTAAGTATTCTTCCACGACCTTATCCACTTTCTTATATTGTGTGGACAGATCGGTTACGGAGGCCCTGGATGTGGTTTTTATCTTTCTCTTACTCTAAGAGTGAATAGAAAAGAAGACAAATTTCCCGGTCTGAGAGATGACCTTCCTGCATTTCTTGGTAGAGATCAAGGAAATAGCACTAGGAGAGACTGCCTTGGGTATCCTATACAATTTCCTGTTTAAAGTAATAATAACACTAGGAGGCCTAGACTCATATACAACATGAAATTTCCATAAATAAGGTTGGCCTAAAAGAACATCACAAACTTCAAGAGGAGAAACATCACACAATACCTCATCTTTGAAGGGCTTGATGTCGTATGACATTTGACACTGTTGGTTGATGCGGAGATCATTTCCTTGGTGGAGCCATCCAATGGTGTAGGGATGCAGGTGCGACGTTTCTGGCAGGGCCAACCGCTTGACGACCTCTTCTAAGATGAGGTTCTTCTAGCTACCATTATCAACGATGAAGTGCATCAAGGTGCCTTTTACCCACATCTATGAATGGAAAAGGTGTTCGCCTTCTTCTGGCTCGTCTGGTTCACTAGGATGGATCTTGGTGGTAGAAATGGTAGCACTGGGTTCTGTGTCAATGATCTATCCTCCCCTTTCTGGTTTTGATTCAAAGTTAGAACCCACATCTGATTCAGAGGATTTCACTTTAGCCACTAGTGACTGCTTTGAGTGGCAAACGACAGTGTTATGTCAAGGGCTCTTATGGAAGTCGCACCACTTCCTAATATCTTTCTTTGTATTTCTGGTGTCCTTCTTTCCTTGCATCTTGGACTAGTTGTCCTGATACTGTCCATATTTTCTCTATCCTTTTCTTTGTAGGTTGGGGTTGCCCTTTCCTAGTTATTGCTGCCAGGGGTTCCCAGGCCCAAATTGTCGCGTCTTTTGTTTGATCTTCTACTCGATTTTGACAGCATATTGATAGGCCTCTCCAAAGGACGAGAAGTCAATAAATTCCATTTTGATATAGATGTATCTATGCAAATCACCATGATACTTGAGCACAAGATGTCGCTCTAAATCTTTGATACCTAGCTTGGTGCATAGGGTATGGAATATATTTGTGAAATCTGGCACTGCTTGGTCTGTTTCTTTCCGTAGTGTAGTCCATTTGGTATACAAGTCATTATAAATTTTGACATGGTAGTATTGTTCCTTAATAGCATCCCTAAAGGATTTCCAGGTGGCCATGACTGTAAATAATGAGGTTTCCTCTGTTTCCTTTTGCTCACAGAAAATTTCCCACCAATCTTTGACATGGGGAACGAATTTGAGGAGCACAAAAGTATTTTTTTCTCTATTTGAAAAGTTATGGACTGAAAAATACCCTTCTAGTAGATTCAACCACTTGTCTACAACATCTGCGTATATCTGACCTTCAAATATAGGAATATCAAAGTTGATTTGTACCTTGAAGGGGGTGGCGCCTCTGATCAAGGAAGATGTGTCTCCTGTTGGTAGTCACCGAAGGATTTGCGTGAAACTATCCATCATCTTGTTCCTTTGTTGCATGAGGCTTCCTCAAGAAACATTTGGAAAGGATCTCTTGTCCCGTCATATTTCTTTTATCCTACCATGAGAGGTCATTTGAGCATGCGAGAGATTTTTTCCTCAAGAGAAACAAACTCGAGACCCAATTCTTTGTACCCTGACCTCGTTGGGGACATGCATTAAGATGACAAGGATATGACCTCTCTGATACCAATGATCCATATTTTATGAGAAGAATGAAAAGAATACAGATTATTAAAATATGCTTAACACAAAATAACAGAGATACAGTAAAATTGGTTTTCTATTCAATAAGGAAATAAGCTAAAATTGTAAAATGCAGCGAAAAACAAGCTTGGTGGAATGGTGGCAGCTTATCTCTAAGAAGAGATGTGACGGTTTTGCTCATTCACAAGAAGATGATTACAATGAGGCTCTGAAGGCCTTTTTAGAATAAACAGGAATGTCAAAAACCCTAGGCATCCAAAAACCTAACCCTAGGAGATGAAGCACCAAAATTCATGTGGGACCCGTTTGGGTAAGTTAGTACATCAACTTCTCGGGGTCGTAAATTTTTCATACGATCTTCGTTTTAGGTGCACGATATCCCGTTGGAAAGGTATATCTGAGGACTACACATTTTTCTATTATCTATTGAATTTCATTAATGATTGTCGAGAGCCCTAAAAACAATGTTTAGGGCCTCAAAACGGCCCCACAAGTCAGGGACCCAAAAACTAGGAGAACAAAAACTGCCAAAATGAACCAGTTGGATAGGTGGGAGACCACTGACATCCATCTAGATCAATTTTCTATATGGAAAAGGGAACTTGGAAATGAGTGTTGGGAAAGGTTTAAGGTTTCCAAGTCCTTGGGTACCTACTGAGAATGTTCATACCTACCTGAGACACAAGAAAATCCAAGTATGCTTGTAATATGTTAGGTGGACAAGAAATTTAACCTTGTTGTCTCTAAATGTAGAAACAATCAATGATATATATCATCATGTAAAAGATAATAAGATCTGAAAATAAGTGCTAAAAGTCTAGTTGAATAAGCAAGAGACAAGCTAGTAAACACTAGTTTAACTCAAGAATGAAAGAACAAGACTTTAGCATAAAAGAAAGGCTTCATAAGCAAGTTACTGCAATGATAATTATCAGCGTTCTGCCTGCAACAAAAAACTTATTACAGAAAGAAGATAAGCCACCAAAACCTCCTCAAAATTTTCCAAGACATGCATTGGGCCTAGTAGTTTAAGTGTACAAATTTTGAGCAATTTTTAGTGGTTGATTAGAGAGTTATTGAAGAAGTTAGATTAGGGTTTTTGCAACCCTAATGACTGATGAAGAAATTTGTAACAAAAATATGAATTACTTATAAAACTATGATGCCCTAATGGCACAAGCAAGCCAATACCATATAGAATTGATTGCACTTTGAACAACTTGAAAATATCCTAAAATCACGTTACCCAATGCAAGTAATTTTATTTCTCCAATGTAAACTCAAGATTAGTGCCTTCAAGATATTGGGTAAATGGAGTCTTGGATTGTAAGAGTTATATACACAATATCCCTAGGGGTGTAAACCCTCTTACTCCCTAGGGCATGCAAACCAAACTTAGGTAAATCTAGGAGGGTGTACATCGACATTGTACTCCTACTAGAAACCTTGCAATAAATGACTTGTAAAATAGAAAATGAGATGAAGCTTAATGGAGGGTGTATGCACTTATATTCCTCCTAGGGTTTCAACCAATAACATTCATGAAACAAGCCATAAGAACTAACAATTTCATATTTTCCTTACTAATTTCAAAGAGATGCAAGATGTAACCCTAGTTCACCAAGAAAAGACCATTCATAAGCAAGATAAAAGACCTCCAAGAGGTGAACACCACCTTAGCTCCACAAATAACCAAGAGAATTCACCATAAGACATTTGCACAAGAGAGAAAGATATCAAATTTCCGAAAGAGGTTGCAAATTTCAGCCAAGTAGTCTTCTCACAATGGAAGAGCTATGTTAAGAAATCAGATTCACATGATATCTATTTATACAAAAACATTAAAACATAATTTGTCCACTTAGCAAGGGTAAAACATAAGATAAGTGGTCAAAAACCCTTATCTTACCCCTTTCCTCAAATAATAAAATTTAATTGTCACTATAACACAAAAGAAACTCTAAAAATAAGATGACGTCACCACTTTAGGGGACATTTTGGCACTTGAGAAAGTCGTTGGAGAGAAAGATGGAGGTCGTTGTGGCTTCTTGATCCTCCTCATCATGTGATAGGGTTAATCCATGTCTCCTCCAATGAAAATATGCCAAGTTGCAATGTGCAACTCCATCACCACCAAACCCTATCCCCTTCATTATGGCAACCCTTAAGGAGGTGATGTTTTGCCTCTCCTAGGAAAGTTGTTTGGGTGGTAGAGGAAAGGTTAGGCCCGTCATGATGTCTTCTAGGACTCAAAAGGAACTTATTTTTAATCTGTCATGTGGGCCCTAGGCATCCATCTTATGGGCTTCTTTCCCCATGGAAGCCCAAGCTAGGCTTGTTCTCCCAAAACTGGCCACCAAGCAAGGTCCTGCAAAACAAAAGGGTACACCCTCCAAAATATCAATTCAAAGATATCATGATAAGTGTAAAATACATCTAATAATAAAGGAACCTAAACATGTGCATAAAAAATACCTCAAAAAATTAAAAAAAACTCAAACTCTATACAATTGACCAAGTTTGAATATGGGAGGGGTGTCATAGGAGTCCTATTGGGTAGACCAAAGCCCTCAAGTAGGGGATGCTCCCAAGGATGGCCTTTCAAGGTTATGTAGTGGGTGATGAGGTGGAAGGGGTTTAGACTTCATAGTTCAATGAGTTTCATGACATACAAGGGCTCATGTTATCTCATTCATGGGTTCCTTTGTAGAGGGTATGTGGAACCTTCGTTTGGAATGCACTTTTTCCAAGCCCATATTCTTTCCATTCTTTATTTCTTTCATGTTTTAAGGAACGCGTTGAATGCCACTATCCTGGAATGGTATCCAGATAATGACAGTGTCACTGATCTAGGTGGATATCATTGGCCACCCACCTATTCCAGAGGCTTGAAAAACAGTTTTCCATCTTGGCAAATTTTTGGTAGTTTTTGGGGTTCCAAACTTTTGAGGTCATTTTGAGGCCCTAAACGACTTGTTTTGGGGATTTGGGGCCCAGGTGAAAGCCAAATTCACTTACTTGGGCTAGACGAAAGTCGTTCTTCTTTATTACACCTTTCCAACAGTGTATTGTGTGTCCCAAACAGAGATCGTATGAAAAAGTTATGCCCCCAGGAAGTTGACATATCAACTACCCCCATCGGGGCCCGTAAACATTTTGGATTTTCATCTTCGGGGTTAGGGTTTTGGATTTTAATTATGTTAAAAATGTCTTTGTAGCCTCATTGTAACAATCATCTTCTTTCAAATGAGCGTAGTTGCTACATCTCTTCTCAGAGATAAGCTACCACCATTCTAGCGAGTCTTTCACTCTGTTTTTTTACAATCTTTGTACATTTTCGCTCATTAATAGAAAATTGTGTATTATTGTATCTATGTGTTTATGGTTTCATCTCTGATAAATTTATGTTATATTATTGGATATCTGAGATATCTCTCTACATTTCTTTATTATATCTTCGCTCTCATTTCGTGCCGAAAATAATATGAATCAGTGGTATCAGAGCAGGATGCTCTTAATCGTTTTTCAGTGCATGTCCCCGACGAGGTTCGAGTATAGAAAGTTAGTTCTCGATATTTATTCTCTTGAGGACAATCGCTCTCACATTCCTAATAAACCCTCCATGGCGGAAGAAAATAAAAATGATGAAGCGAAAGATTCTATTAATATGTTGTTTGAGCAAGCTCTCATGCAACAGACGGATTAAATGATGGAGAATTTGTCCCACATCCTTCAATGTCTATCGATAACAACAGGTGTGTCTTCATCAAGATACCACTTTGGAGGCACCTTGCCTTTCAAGGTACAGGTTAATTTTGATATTCTCGTATTTAAAGGTCAAATAGATGCGGATGCCCTAGACAAATGGTTAAATCTGCTAGAAGGTTATTTCTCTGCTCACCATTTTTCTGACATTGAAAAGATCATCTTCGCACTCCTTAAGGCTCTCCCCCATGTCAAAAATTGGTGTGAAACTTACTAGGAGAAAATTTCCACAGAGGATTCTAGAATATATGGGGTCGAGCCCACTTGGGATTTTTTTGTGGATGCGGTAAAGGAACAGTATTACCCTGTTGGCAACTATGAGGACTAGTATATGAGATAGACCACACTATGGCAAGAAAGGGGCCAAGAAGTTATAGAGTTCACCAATACCTTCCATACCTGGTGAAACAAGCTCAGTATCAAGGACTCCGAATGACATTTGGTTCTAAAATACTGTGGGGCTCTACACACATACATCCAAACTGGAATGGATTTTATGGACATCGCATCACTCGGTTATGCTTTTTGATATGATGTTAAAATCGAGAAGAAGTTTAAGAACCAGAACCAACGGGAGTTTGGGTCTGCAAATCTACAACAGCCAAATTATGATAAATACATCTCTAACAAACAGCCTCTCGAAATCCAGTCCAAGCCACAAGAAAATGAGGGTCACAGAAAGACGAAGAAGGACACTGGAAAATTTTGTGATTTCCACAAAATCCCCTAGAACAACACCAATGAATGTCGCTCGAAACAGTCATTGGTGGTTGAGATCAAAGACAAGGATCTGAACCCTGATTCATAATCTGATTCTAAAAATATTGCTAGATCATCGACACAGACCCCATTGTTATTGGCATGACTGCAGCAATTCAACCAGAAGAACCAACATATCCTGAAGAGGGGGAGCGCAATTTTCATTCACAAATGTGGGTGAAGGGGACCATTATGCATTCTATTGTTGATAGAGGAAGCCATAAGAACCTCATCTCAACAAAGGTCGTCAAATAGTTGGGATTGTCGACAACACCACACCCGCAGCCATACAACATTGGGTGGCTTCGCCACAGATGAGATCTTTGTGTCAGCCAGCAGTGTCAATTGTCATACGACATCCATCCCTTCAAGGATGAGGTATTATATGATGTTCCCCCACTAGATGTCTTGGGCCAACCATATATGTGGAAACGCCATGTTGTTTATGAGTTTGGAACCTCCAGTGTCATTGTTTCTCTAGGGGGTAATATCTACATAATACCAAAGGTATTTCCAACTACTGTCCCACCTAAACAATTTTGCAAGGTCGTATCTCATACTACAAAATATAGCTTCTTCATAGTCTATTCAAAAGGTGAACAAAAGAATACTGCAACCACTATAGCCTCAGTCCAAACACCTTCTATCCAACAGAAGCAGGTCGAAAATATTGAAGTAAATTGCAAGGATTATTTTTGCACACAGTCATCTCATGTAACAAAATTGGTTAAAAAGGCCCAACCCTTCCATCCATCAATTCGTGAGAGCCTTCCACAAACCAAGCAACACGACATCTCCAACAAGGAAAACAACTCACTAAGATTCAGATTCAGTAATCGCTTTCCCCTCTCCCTCGGGAACTCAATGCAATGGATACCATTTCTTCCTAAGGAGGGAGGATTGATCTAGGTGGATATTGGTGGCCACCCATATATTCTACATGCTCAAAACAAAATTTCCATCTTGGCAGTTTTTCGACAGTTTTTCGGGTTCCAAACTTTCAAGGTCGTTTTGAGGCCCTAAATGACGTTTTTTGGGGATTTGGGGCCTAGGTGATTGCTTTAGACATTCACTCGAGTCAGTCGAAAATCATTCTTCTCTGTTATACCTTTCCAACGGTGTATCCAGTGCCCCAAATGGAGATCGTATGCAAACATTATGCCCCCAGGAAGTTGACGTATCAACTACCCCCATCGGGGTCCGCAAACCTTTTGGATTTTCATCTTCCGGGGTTAGGGTTTTGGATTTTACTTATGTTAAAAAGGCCTTTGGAGCCTCATTGTAACAATCATATTCTTTCGAATGAGCATAGCCATCACATATCTTCTCATAGATAAGTTGCCACCATTCTAGCGAGTCTTTCACTCTGTATTTTTACAGTCTTTGTACATTTTCGCTCATTAACAGAAAATTGTGTATTACTATATCTCTGCGTTTATGGTTGCATCTCTGAAAAATTTATGTTATATTATTGGATATCTGAGATATCTCTGTACATTTATTTATTATATCTTCGCTCTCATTTAGTGCCGAAAATAATATGGATCAATCACTCACAAATACCTCATGGAAATGAAAAGGTTTTCTCATGATGAGACCCCTTTTCTCTCAGTTGTGTAATTGAGAGCCACTACCCTAACTTGGTGACTATATGATGGTAATGTCATTCCGCTACATACCCATGATCATGCTAGGTTAGCTCATGATGAGACCTCCCATCCTCCAACTAACCCCTTAAGAATTCATTATCATTTATTTTTGTAGGTCCCCCTTTTCTTATAGAGAATCGTTTCATTTATTTTTGTAGGGATCCATGGGTGAAGCATTTGGAAAGTCTGTATCTAGGATTTTATCTTTTTATCCAAAAAAATCCCTCTGGGCCTTCATCCCCTTCTTCCCATGAAATGAGGTACATGCCTTTCTTGGGTCACTAGAGTCAAAGGACCTAGAAGAGGACAATATGATGGGAGTGTAATGAGCGGAAAGTGGTAAGTATGTTTGGGAATGGTACAGTAACCCCTTAAGGGGACCCTAGTCAAAAACCTTCCCCAAAGGTTTTCCACTTACTAGGAAATCTATGACACTCACCAAGGTGAAACAAGGTCAAAGGAATAATGTCCAAGCAGGTGTTCTATAATTAAAATCATCTTAAATAAAGCATGTTTAAATACCTTAAATATTAGGGTGATTACCTACCACAATACTTGACTTATACCGCATGGAGGAAGACCCATCTTCCTTCCAAAAGCTAGTTGGTGTGGTGGATGTGATGACAATGGATTAGAATATGGTGATAGATTGGGATTTTGTATGTGCAAGTGGACATTATCGGTCAAGTATTCTCTCGACACTCCATATTTGCAACTTTAGGGCCTCGAGACATGCTATCCTTAGTAATCCCACAAAATGGGGATAACATCTAGCTCCTACTTGGGGACATGTGCTCATCGTAGAGTGCATGAGAACCACAACATATTTTGGTAGACTTGTTCCTACACTAAAACAAAAACCGTCAAATCAAGGGTGGTTTTATCACCCTTTGTCCATATACATAAAAATCCAAATGAAAACTAATCTAGAAAAGAACATTTTAGCATTTTTTCAAAAAATTATAAACTAAGCATGAAATCAATATGGGAGTAGAGAAAAATAAAATATGAAATGCATCTAAACTAGTATGAGAAATCAATATGAAAATTTAAGGAAAGCAAGATGACCTACCTACTTACCTGGGGCCTTGGGGCCCTGAATATCAAGCAATAGGTGATGTCAAGTGAAGTCATACAACTAGTGCAACCAATTGATCATCTCATCAAAGTATACCCCCCTGTGCTTAATCATGTGAAACAACAAAGATAATTCCAACACATAATTATCATGAGAATACATAGATGTATAATAAATCATGAAATGAAACTCGTGCAGATGGGTGGGAGGGAGGAAATATTGCTTGAAAGAGAAACCACCAGCTTGATCATCCTGCCTGAAGGCGTAACCACAAGCTTAATCAATCCATATCTGAAGAGGGATACTATATGTGGATTATGGATCATCTTCATCCTCATTAACATGATTGTTACTTCCTGAAAACTGATAAGATACGAGAGATCCCAAGAAGACCTCATGATTTCCCTGAGAAGAAGGGATGAGGTAGGGGACAGGCTCAGGTCTAGAGAAAGAAAAACATAGCATTTTCATCTGTGAAACCCTGTATAAATCCTCAATATGAAAATACTTCCTCTTTTTAGAGTGAGCCTCTGATCGCTTTGAGATGGCCACGTCCTGATATTCTTCCAAATTTGAGGATGAAGGTGGTTGAGAGTCCTCATACAAACAATTTTCATTCCCAAAAATATATGCATCACAAGTCCCAAGGGGTGACTAAAAATCATCATGAAAATGTTGTGACCTGTCATTCTTGAATAAGTTTGCAATTATGTCATCATCAGGCTGCCAAACATATGAATAATATACACATGAAAAGAAGTCCTCTGAATATGACAGCTCAAACCCCTTTTCTTGAGGGTTGCCCTCAATGTCGTAAATGGGGTCTCTATAAAAAATGAGACGACAAAAATCCCACCTACGTCTATCATTATATATGATCATCAACCAAATCCAATGGGTCCTTTCATAAAACCATCAATATGATTGAAAATAACCATCTCTTTATCTTCATGTGCAAGAAGGACAAAGGCTAGGGCAGCTTCAACTAGATCTTCAATTTCTTCATTGTTGCGACTAATTGCTTCTTCAACTTCATGCACGGGAGGAAAGAATGGTTTTGATAACCTCACCTTCATCAAGAGGGAACAAATATAATGATGTCTCAACATGTTTTGATTCGTCAAAATTATTCTTTCTTTTTATGTATATGCCCCTCCATTGCCTCTTCATCACAAGGGGATTGATACTTAATACAAAGTGATTTGTTTTCCTCCTCTCAAAAATATATCTTGCATTCAAGGGCTCCTCTAATACTGATTCATTTCCAAAGTCATGGAATAAAGTTTCATCAAGATATTCAAAATGATTACAACTCATCATGTTCTCTTCTTGATGTGCAGGAGGAACAAAGGCCTGGATGTCTTCATCAAATAGAAGGGAAGATATGAGCACTTCATCTTCATCAAATGTCTCTTATGGATCTTCATCACGATATTCTTTGTGGCTTTCTTCATATATATTTCCTTCAAGCATTTCTTCATCCTCAAGGGCTAGTTCTTCA
>JZKD02S2269059.1:10289-26239 GCA_000966675.3 Picea glauca | reverse complement strand
ATGTTTTGTAGTTGTTGCTATTAAAATTCTTATGGGACGTCTGAGGCAACATTTTTTACAAGGGAAATAACATCTACCATCACCCTTTTCACCCGCTTTACTTTTTTCCCCACCTTTAACAATATTCTACGACATTCCTCCAGACAAAAATACCCTTTCGGAACTGTTATTTTTATATCAAGATTGTCGCAACATCTTTAAATCATCAAATATTTATAGTCCAATTTTAGGTCACTATCGTCGCAATTGCGATGAACGTGACCTAAAAATATTTATTCTTTTTACCTATTTATTTTAGGTCATTTTCAACGGTCAATTTTAAGGTTAGGTAAGTCATCGCTCTTGCGATGAACATTGACCATAATAATTTAGTCAAACTAAAGTCATCGAGATAGCGACGAATACGGGATGGATTTAGAAAAAATGAACTTTTTCTCTTGGATGTTGCGACGAAAGAGTACTTTCGTCGCAAATTTTTCATTATGTAGTAGTGATTCCTTCATCTTTGAACCACTCTTTGAACCAATCTATGAATCCATGCTCTCATCCATACTTTCCAAGACTCTAATTGCACAATTGTCCATAATGTTGACCCATTTATCACTATACTATCATGAAGTCTTGATTAATCCATCAAAATGTACTTCTAACTGACTACTCTGGATTTGTCTTCTCAAAATCTGCAAGTTGCTCGAAGGATGATTCTTTGGTCCGTCACAACTATCGCATAGACTCCCCCTGTCTAATATTCATATTACCTGGGAGTCTCTAAGCCATATGGATAAGAAAAAAAAATTCTCTAATGTGTATTCATCATCATCTTCATTGGTAGATTCATCATCATCTTCATTGGTAGATTCATCATCTCTCTAAGCTCTGACTTCTTTCTTTCTGTCTGCGGATTCATCTTTCACTACAATGGCTGAAAGTACAATCTCTTGAACTTGTTCCTTGTTTACATGTTCTTCTTTTCTTTTAGTTATTTTCCAAACCTTTTTGTATCTAACATCTTTCTTTTTCTCTATAGAATTTTCTTCATCTCGTTTTATTTCCAATCTTGCGATCTCTGGGACCTGGTCTTTGTTCACTTATTCTTTGAGTTTTCTTATCCATACTTTCTTATATCTGATATCAATGTTATCTTTCATGGAAGTATCAACCATGCTTCTACAATCACTAGCTATGTGTCCATAGTTATGACATTTGTAACATTAAATGTTACATGGGGCCACATATGCATTTCTTGCTTGAACACTTCTTTTATAATCCCTGCAATCTGCAACCTTATGTCCAAAATTAGTATAATAAAAACAATGACCAGAAAATAAATTTGCATACCTAGGAGTGAATGATCTTCTTTATGGTGTAGTCCTTCTTAATTCCTGCCTTGACTGATCATGATCATGATTGAAGCTTATTTGTGTCTTGAATATGAATGGTCTTCTTGAAGATGTATCTTCAATAGTTTTCTTAGATCTTGGTTGACCATGATTCCTTCCTTTGAGTACTTTTGCATAACTCTTTATATTTTCTTCATTCTTCTTTTCTAGCAAACTTGAGTGATTCTCTTCATTCTCTATAACTAATGTGGTTGTTTTTGTCTCTTCAACGTTCTTGTTGAGCTCGACTAAGAATATATGTCATGTAATTTATCCCAAAGTTCTTTGGCTAATGAACATTTACCAACCTTTTCTCTTACCGGATTAGGTAATCCTTCCTAGACAAAATCCATTGCTATTTTTTTATTCTTCTTCAATTCCTTCGTGGTTGCAGTCTTTTCTCTTTTTGAACTGTCATATCCTATAACAACTGATAGCCAAATATAATGTCCCTGTGCTTGTAAAAATACTTCTGTCCTTCTACTCCACATCTCATACTTAAAACCATTCTGACCATTAAACATTGGTACTCCATTCTCAGAATAATCCATGATCTCCTTCTAATGGTTAAACTATTTCCTGAAGGAACTCTCTCTGATACCAATTGTTGGATTACTGAGAGGGGGGGTGAATCAGTAATAGAACAATTTAATCCTTTTTCACCATAAAATGCAAGTGTTATATCAATGTAGCATTATCATCCAATAGTTGCAGAGTAAATAAACAATGAACAAATGATCAATCACACGCATACACAGTACAGCAGTGTTTTACGTGGAAATCCAAATCGGGAGAAAACCACATAATGTTTTTTCTTGTATGTCTTTAAGAATTACATTCATTGGAAGCACCAACTTCCTTTTTTTTCCAACTACAACTGGAAGGAGGCTCCAACCTCCTAGTTTCTCATACTACAACCTGAGGGAATCTCCAACTCCCTAATTCTCTGGCTACAACTAGAAGGAGGCTACACCCCCCTATGTTCTCTGGCTACAACTGGAAGGTGGCTACAACCAAGTGTCCTTTCCCTGTCCAACCACCCTGACATATAAGTAGAATGATGGAACTACTGTCACACTATCACTGTGAGATATACTATTGTAAACTTGTACCAATCAACCTGCACCAAACAACCTATACCAATAACCTGAACCATGAATCAACCATGCATCAACATGTACCTCAATTTGTAATCAACCTATACCATAAACAAGTGCATCAACCATGCATCAACCATGCACCAACCTGTACCAAACAACCTATAATAAACCTATACCATAAACAAGTTCATCAACCATGCACCAACCTGTACCTCAACCTGTACCATGAACAAGTGCATCAGCCATGCACCAAACCTATACGAATAACCTGTCACAATAACCTATCCAAACAACCTATCACAAAAACATGTCTCATCAATCTTATCAACCAAATCAGATCTACTCACCAATATCAATCACCAAGACAACTCTCAAAGATGTGCATCAACCAAGCATAACACAACAACTCATAATCATCACCAAGATCAATATGTGCTTCTAATAATATACCAATACATGTATGCTACATCATCCATAAGCCATGTATCAACAATAATACTAACAAGTGACTTCAACCATGTACCAAGTATGTACTAATCATGTATCAATTACTCATCAACTATAACTCATCAATATGTACCAACATCATCAACTATACACCTCATGTATGTGCCAACTCATCAACTACTTATCTCAACCATGTACCCAACATGTACCTCAAACAAAATCCCTCATCAATTTCATCATCCAAATATGATTTGTAACTTTGTAATAGACCTGGTGTATATGATCACATACCTGCAAACCTTCCTTAACTTTAACAACAAGAGACTAGTATTTTCATCAAACTTTACTTTAGTCTCACATGACTAGTTTTGGATTAGTCAATAACCCTAACTTGAAATAAGAATAACTATGTACCTATAATCAATAAAGGTATGAAAATAGTACACAATGCTTTTCAGTGTGTTTTATGCAATTCCTTCAGGTGTCACTACTTGGAACCTCTCAGAAAAGGAGTTATAGAAAAAAATGGCATACCTTGTTGAATTATGGCTTATTCTAGAGAGCGAACTTGTAGAGAATGCCCCGCATGGAATATATTTTTTATGGATATGAAACTTGTACATAGAATACTACAGAATGTACTCTAACCAACACATTTGGTCTTACTGAATTTGGATCTGTTATGAAGAAGTTATGCCCTTTTTACCCGAAACACTTGTGTTAGACTAGTTTCAGGACTAGCCACAAACCTTGTTTTCCACGGAGTGTAACTCCAAAAATACAACAACCCACAAGCTGAAATTTGTACAATGGCTACTTGGATATATTTCCTCAATGGCCTCCCAATTGCACGGTCTGAATCATTATAGAAAAAAAATTATTGAAAAAATGGTGAGATGACCTGTAAATAACATACCTTAGAAAACATCATCAAAAGAATTTATCCTCCCTTGAATTTACCCACTTTCCTTATTTTAGGGCTAACCCACTTCTAACCACTTGTCCACTTAGTAATTTCTCTATTAAATTTATTATTTAAATAATTTATTTTGTATTCACTTTGAATTATAGTACACTCATCACTTCACTTTATTATTTACCTTCTAAAATCTCTTAAACCACTTTGACCTTTTGGGGCTTCTAGATGACTCATGGGTTCTCCAACTTCACATGGCCATAACTCTCTAATCATGAGGATTTATGTGACGTTCCACATACCACTGGAAATGGAATGACATGTACTATCCATATAGAATATTCTTACATGAAAATATATCAAAACTCATACCATTATCCATCAAACAAACTTGGGTCCATGCAATAGAATGTGTCGTGTTGCTCAGAAAGGAAGAGGGGTCTTATCATCCTTCACATACAGAGGAAAACGTGAGCACATTTGTTATACAAATTTTCTCATCTATTTTCTAACAAAAAAATTCTCATCAAAATGGCCTCCCATCAGTATGCCATATGGCAGGACCTTTTCCCTGTCTACCTTAATTAGAAACATGAGAGAATACATCCCTAGCCTCTTTTAGATTTGGTCATGTAAAATGCGTTGATGTTTTAGGTTTGTTATGAAGGTAAGGGGTGATAGCAAACTGCATGATATATCTGATTTATCTTACATTTTTAGGAAGTGTACATTGGTAAGAGAGATTTTTTAATAAATCTCCTCGCCCCCCCTTTTTTCCTATGTTCAGATCACTAGGAGGATCATAGATTGATTGGATGATCTTTGTTATTTTTATGATCAAATATGTACATGATACTAAAAATCAACTGTAGTAAGGGAAACCAATGGTTAGTTGGATCTAGGTAAAATCGACAACATAGCATGTGAGCATATCAATATGGATTGATCTGAAAAGGAGGGGTAGGCCCCAAATTGAAATATTTTAAATTCCAAACTTTGAATCACCAAGAATAAACATCCCTATATCGAGGGAAGAAATTGCCACTACCGCCTAATCATAGATTTAACATATTATCTTTGAATTGTTCTGAGTAAAAGAAGCAAGGGGTGTTAGTTATATGAGATGCATCATCGTACCAACTATGCTACCTATTCAACTCCCAATATCAATGGGAAATATAGTACCTGATTAAATTGTTTATGGGTACCATCGCATCATTCGACTGAGGTATTTTAAAGGTCTTGATATTGATTGGAAAAGAGAGATCAGCACTATATTCGACAAGACAGCTTATAACAAGTTCCTTAATTGAGTGCTTCTTAATAATTCCCATTTTTATCGAAGGAAGAATAGGTAACACCCAATTATATGTATGGTTAGGAATTTGAATATAAGTACTGGTAGGGGCCCCATTTCTTTAGCTAGTGAGGGATAAAAGTAATGGGGGGTTTGTTGTGGCTACAATAATCCGGAAGGATTTCAATTGTTAGACAACGAAAATTTTGTATACAAAATGAAGAAATCATTCTATGGAATAAAGCAAGCTCACAAAACTTGGTATTAAGGACTTGACAAATACCTACAACAACAAGGTTTCAAAAGAGGAGTTGGAGACAAAAAAAATTACAAAATAAAGAATCAAGATCTATTAATCATTCTCGTTTATGTGGATGATATCATTTTTGGAAGTAATGTTGATAGAATGAGTGAAAAGTTTGCAGAAGAAATGAAAAAAGAATTTGATATGTCCATTCTTGGAGTATTTTCATTCTTTCTAGGTTTGCATATTTCTCACTCCAGCAAAGGCATATTCATTTATCAGACCAAATATATCAAAGAAATGTTGAAGAAGTTTGGAATGGACAACTATGCACTTGTCAGTACACCCATGAGCACGATATGTAAGTTGAGCAAAGATGGTGAATCTCCATAAAAATTCAAACACTATATGTCAAGTCAATGATTGGAAACCTACTATATGTGACAACATCAAGGCTAGACATCATGTAAGCAATAGGATTGGTTGCAATATTTCAATATTAACCAAAGGAAACGCATGTGCAAGAAGTAAAAAGAATATCCATATTTCTTAAGGTCACATTGGACTTTGGCTTGTGGTATTCAAGAAGTAAGTACTTCACTCTAACAACATATATAGATGCAAATTGGGAAGGACATATTGATGACAAGAAAAATACTAGTGAAGGAGCATTCTTTATAGTAAATTGTCTAGTATCATGGTTAAGCAAGAAGTAAACTTAAATCTCTCTATCCATAGCATAAGTTGAATATATGGTAGCAACAACATGTTGCACACAAGTTCTCTGAATGAAGCAAACATTGAAGGATATCAAGGTAGAATATGATCATCCAATCTAAATCTTCCATGGAAAAACAAGTGTAATCAACATTTCAAAGAATCCTATTATGCACTCAAAAAAAAAGAATATTATCATCAAGTACCACTACCCAAATTAGCAAGTAGCCAAGCAAAGTGTCAAGCCGGAATACATTACCACCAACTAATGGGTTGCAGATATTTTTACCAAACCCCTTCCCAGAGACACATTTGAATATATCATATAGAAGCTAAGAGTGGTATCTCTCACATCTTGTTAGTAAGGGAAGCACAAGCTCAGGGGTAGCAACCCTTTTCCATTGATGTCAAAGGGGGAGAAGTTGCAAACAAAGGAAGAATTGCGGACATAGTGAAAGTTGTAGACAAGGGGAGTAACAGAATTGACTAAGGGTTGCCATCAATGAAAAATGGGGAGATTGTTGGAAATATTGTTTTCATTGATGTCAAAGACAGGGGAGACCTCATATGTCCAAGACAAATATTGCAAGATGGATATTGTTGGAAATATTGTTTTTTATTTTATTTTGTATGCTCAGTTGGATACCCTATGAAGGCATTTTACTCTAAATACCTAGCTGAAATGGGAGCATAGGATATATGGTTGGAAAAATTATTTTGATACCTTTCCAATGGTATATGGCACTCCCTATAAATCCTTAGGAATGAGGAGATATGAATTTTTCTATCATACAACTCATCCAGAAAGTTTGGGTTGATTCAACGCATTTTTACAAGTCATCCCTAAAAGTGAGCATAGAAACACTATAAATGTAGTATAGATGTGCACATTTAAATGGTATCCAAGCAAGAATATCAATACCAAGGTGTGCAAGAGAAGCTGGAGAGTATTCTTGGGGTCTAAAGGCGTGCAAGAGGAGTTTTCTTAGCATTTTAAGGGTGCTCTATGAAGGACTAAGGTCTATGATGTTGCGAAGTGAGTTGTTTTGAGGTTGTGATGTTGTAGTATGGGATTATATTATATGAATGATTCTACAAGATTCGTTATGGCATGAAGGATAAATATGATTTGTAGCATCCCCCAGGTTAACCAAGGAACACTACTTGCGAAAAATACACATAAAATAAAAAATATTATGTAAACTCATATCTTGTAGCTTACTAACTATGATTTATACACATTTTAAACCATATTTTGACACCCATAATGAAATCCATCTACAACATTCTAAATGAACATGAATGCAACTAATAGACTCGTTCACATACACAGATTTAAGCACAGCAATTAAATTCATGAAATAACTTGGAACATAGATAAGAACTTATCGTTTATAATACTTGTACAACCAACTGCTTGGAAAGTAAATTCCACCCAACCATAGAATTGTTTTTATAAATATCAACAATAGATCACTCCTGAGTTGGGGCTAGGAATCTACAAAAGATGATTTCCTCTCAGAGTACACTCATAGCTCAATATCACACAACCCACTGGTATTCTCCTACAACTAACCCAAATTTCCTTCATATCTCCTCCTCTTGACCTACCCAACCCAAGGAATGTACCCCTTCACTACTATTAGTTTGTCATGCATCTCATTCATTTATCAGGGTCTCTCTGGCATAGGTAACCAAGAATATCTCTACAAGGAACTCAAGGGAACTCACTGCCAGGAGAACTACCATCAAACACTTGTTGCTACATTACAACTCACTCAAGAGTTCACTCTTTAGTCCTGACAACCTATCTCTTCAATTTCCAACTCCAAAACACTCCAAACATGCCCCAACATGCTCCTGAATTCTCCCAGCCTTGTTGGTTTAGCTTCAGTCCTCTTTTTTCCCTGCTCCCTGCTTGTTCATGTCAAAAATGAATATGAAAATCTTTAATCCTCTCCATAAGAATTTCCTCTATTTTCCCAAGACAATTGACTGAACACTCTTCTCAATGTTGATTTTTCTACAGCCCCATGCTTTCAATAACTATGGGATGTGACTCTCACACTCACCCCCTTACATTATTTTAAGGATTGGGCTCTCATACAATCAAATAGAAATAGAAGTTATCCCCATATGATAATAAATTCATAAAAATGGCTTCGGATTAATACCCATAGACCATTTCCCCTTTGGGTCCCTCTTAGACACTCCCTGTGCATTCCCATCTTTATTTTGGACTAATCATCCCCCATCTATGTCCATATTCCCATCAGTTGGCATCACATAACTTTATTAAAATCAGAAAATACATTTTTCATATTACATTGTTTGGCGATAGCCACATTCATATCTACATTATACATTAATTAAACTAGATATTATTGTGAGGATGTTACATTCCCCCTCCCCTACAATTGTGCATCATCCTTGCTATACAACACCATGCCAAAACAAATATACAAATTTACATCACAATACTTAGAAAAACAAATATGCAATATGATTTCTCTCCAACAGCAGTCCCAACCATAATCTCTTGTTATTCTCAACCTACTAACCCAAGGAATGTTCCCCCTTCATTTCCTTATGTCCATCAGGATGCACCATTCTTTTATCATGGTGATCATTGCAGACGACCAACAATTCTAAGATATGCCTTCGGAACTCTAGCTGCTCAAAAATAGAGTCTTGCATTTTTAGCTTCTATTTTCTTTAAAATTGGCAAAACTTTAAGGGTATTCCTCTTGCATAGTTTCTTCATGCTCCCAGGTTGCATCTTCATGACTGTAGTAGGTCCATTGAACATTTTCCAACCCTGTGGATTTGTTCCTGAGCACTTTGACTTTTCGGTCTAGGATGTGTACTAGTTCCACCTAGAAATCCCCTTTGTTTTCCACCTAAATCATAGTCCAACCAATTATGTGGTTAGGGTCAGGCACATATTTATTTAATAAACATGAAAAACATTATGCACTCTCATGGATGCATTAAATGCTAGCATGTATTCAACTGGCCCTATCTTCTCTAATATTTCAAAAGGCTCACAATATCTAGTTGCCAACTTTGGGTAGCAACCCAATCTTATCGAACTTATTTTTTCTTTCACTTTAAGAAATACATGTTCGCCCACTTTAAAATATCCAAAAAAATTGTTCTTGTCTACATAATTTTTCTCCTTATCCTGGAAATCCTTTAAATTATTCTCATTCTTGTCTGCATAATTTTTCTCCTTATCCTGGAAATCCTTTAAATTATTCTCGATCTTTGTCATTTTCTCTTCCATTTACCACAAAAAATATGGCCCAATGATGGCTCTTTCTACTAGGTTATCCTAGCTCACTAGTGTGTTACACTTTCTTCCATACAAAGATTCAAATGGGATCATTTTTAATAAGGATTGATACCCATTATAAGTAAACTCTGCTAAGTGGATGTAGTCTTCCCACTTCAATGGTCAGTCCATCACATACATCCTGAGAATGTATTCAATTATTCTATTGGTCCTCTCTATTTTCCCATTTGACTCTAGGTGATGCGTTCTACTAAGAATCATATTTGTCCCAAATCCTTTCAACAAACCTTGCCAGAATTTGAATGTAAACTTGGAATCTCTTTCTGAAAATATTACCTTAGGCACCCCATGTAGCCTGAAAATTCCATTCATGTAGATTTATGTAATATTATCTACCTTGTGTGTTGTCTTCACGGGGATAAAATGTGCTTCCTTACTCAATTCATCCACCACCACCATGATGGAATCATGTTGTTTCATTGTTCTGGGCATCTTTGTAATAAAATCTACAATGAACACTTCCCACTTCCATTTTGGAATGGGAAATGGTTGTAGTAGCCTCATTGGATGTAATTTCTTTTTATTTACCTTATGGAACTCTAAACATCGGGCTATGTAGTTAGCCACTTCTTTCTTCATTCCCAACCAAAAGTATTGGCTCCTTACAATTGTATTGGATTTATGATATATTGGGTGCCTAGCATAGGGCACAATGTGCATTTCTCTCAGGACTACATTTTTCAACTCCATGAAATTTGGCACATACACCTTTCCTCTGTATAAAAGGATTACATCTTCTTTCAATTCATAATTTTTAAATTTCTGCTATAATTTCCTTGTTGTATGTTTTCCTTTATTTGTAAATAATGTTGATCTGAAGTTGTTGCCTCAAGAATTTTGTCTTTTAAATCTAACCTATACATGTTGATGGGTGTCATATTCATCTCATGAGCTCTTCTACTGAGTGCATCAACCACCTGATTTTGTTTTCCTTTGATGTTTTTAATTTCAAAGTCATACTCACTAAGAAATTCTAGCCATCTAGTTTTCCTAGCATTTATTTTTGGTTGTCCAAACAAATGTTTCAAACCATAGTGGTTTATCCTTATCTCAAATCTCCTCCCCATGAAGTAATGTCTCCACATTTTAATGCATGTATAATGGCTTCTAATTCTAATTCATGTGTAGAATAATTTCTCTCATGCTCTTTTAATTTCGAGGACGCATAACATACCACATGATATTTTTGACCAAGGAATCCATCAAGCCCTTTTATGCATGCATCCGTGCATACTACAAAGTATTCATATGGATCTGGAATCTTTAATATTCACACACTTTTCAAAATATCTTTCAAATGTTGAAAACTTTCTTCAAATTTTGGAGTCCATTCAATTTTCACTCCCTTCTTTTGCAAATAAGTGATTGGGCTTGCAATATTTGAAAACCCTTTTATGAATCTTTGGTAATAACCTGTAAGACCCATAAATGATCAGGCCTCTATCACATTTCTTTTCACTGGCCATATTTTAATGGGCTCTATCTTCTCGGGATCAACTTCTATCACATATGCTAAAATAATATGCCCCGAGTAGTGAATATTCTTTTGATAAAAGATTCACTTACTAAGTTTGGCATACAATTTATGCTCCCTTAAGACTTGCAACAACATTCTAAAATGTTGCTCATTCTCTTCTTCTATATTTGAGTAGATGAGAATATCATCTAAGAAAATAATCACAAACTTGTCCAGGTACTCCCTAAACACTCCATTCATGAGACACATAAAAAAATTTGGGACATTTGATAGTCCAAATGGAACTACTGTGAATTCATAATGCCCATACCTTGTTATGAGCATTGTCTTGTTGGTATCTTCTTCCTTTATCCTCACTTGATGATAACCTGATCTCAATTCAATCTTGGAAAATATTCTTTCACCGTTTAGCTGATCAAATAGATCATCAATCTTTGGCAAATGATATTTGTTCTTTATAGTGACCTTATTCAGTTGTCTAAAATCAATGCATAGCCTTAAGGTTCCATCTTTCTTCTTCACAAAAAGAACTGGGGCTCCCCAAGGTGACACACTTGGGAATATATACACCTTCTTTAAAAGTTATTCTAGCTGCATCTAGTCTCCCTTCCTTTGATCTTGTAAGGAGAATTCATCAAAGCATCATAATTATGATCTTGATACATTCACGAGAGGGTTGGATAGGAGATATTGGAGGAGTTGTTGCAATTTAAACGTTGGATTGTAAGTGTTTCACCATTGCTTTCCTTTAATAGATAAACTTGGCCCCTTCATATGATGTGTTATTGATCACATGTATGTTTATTGTTGTAAATTCATCATAGATAGATTTATCTAACAATATAGAGTACAAGAAAGGTGATTCCTCTTTGTTCATTGCAGGTCCCATATTGCACCTAGGAGCTTGGTCAACAAGGTCAAAGGTTGGATAAGCGAGGACAAACACCGTAAAAAGGAATGTCTTCCATCTCTTTCTTCTTACTCTGATTGTTGAAGTAGGTCTAAAGGGAAATTAGTAACCATTTGTTTTCCTTCTGTCTTGGATCGAAGGAAACCCAATCCAAGGGGGATTTCACCTGTCCACAGGGGGAATTCACCACAACAAAGAGGAAGCTACAAATAGAACTAGAGGAAGATGAAATTTTTTATGTGTGAATGAACTTATACGCAACAAGAAAATGACTAATAACAAAAGTGTTAAGCATGTGCCAAAGGAAAGATGAATGTGAAAAGTCAACCAAAGTAATTTGAGTTGCACAACAATGAAAATAAATGGAAATTGGATGCTAAATGAGATGACCCTGTCAATAGAGGACGAGATCGAGGAGGTGGGTCAAGTAAAGAAGCAACAAAATTATGGGTTTGAAAATAGGAAGAAGATCTAACAATTGGAGGTGAATAAATGGAATGGGAATGCTAAAATGATATATCCCACATGCATAAGGAGAATTGATTTCAAAGGGTTTATATTCTGAAAGCACGTTTATGTAACTTGAATGAGAATGGAAGAGCCATGGAACCACGTGCAAGTCGCTAACTTTTGGTTGTGGGGTGACACCATATCGGATACTGGAGTACCGAAACATTTTCTGAAAACACATTTCCAAAATTTCCAGGGGCATGATACCTGATGGGTCAATGCTCGATGGGCCAACTTAGATGCCACATCATCCACCACGCAAGTATCTAAGACAATACGAAGAGCCATGGGGAAGACACCTCGTATACTACATCAACACTGTGACTCATAAAGTATATCGGATATCAAAAGATAAAGGGGTCATTGTTGAAGTTGCAAGGGCCTGGGGGTCCGATATCTCGAGGGCACGGGGGATCGATACCTTGATGGCCCGGTGCCCCAGTAATATGATATCGAAGTATTAGACACTAGAATAACGAAGTGCGTGAACAGTGCCAAAGTTCTGGGGGCTTGATACCCAGTAAGCGAGATCGATGTGACATCAACAACCATATCGGGGCCACTTCAGAACCATGTATGAAACCAAGATAGTGTCACGTGTCAAGTGTTGAGTCATCATGACATATGAACAAGTTCCAAAGGAAGTGATTATGTCATGACCATGATAATGCCACATAAGTGCCATAGAATATGCCACATCATCCAGTACATGTGGAAAGGAATCTACGTATAAGACCACGTTAGCAATATCGCATATCAAATACCAAAAGAATTAAGCAGCATGGTTGTGTTGAAGCTCTCGAGGCTTGGGGACCTAATATCCCAGTGGATCGATGCCTTGATAGGGTCCATGATATAGGTATATCAAATATCAAGAGATTGAAATAGAGTTCATGAAGTTAAATATTTGGGGGCTCGATGGCCCGGTGCCCTGTTAGTGGAGTCCACGATATTGGAATATATGATATCGGGAGATCGAGAGAAAGCATAGTGTAATCACAGTGAATGTCCTAGGGGCCCGATGGATAGAAATACGGTGGGCCAACTCGGATGCCACATTAGCAAGGACATGTAGAGGCCACAACACCTTCCATGTCAGGGTAAGGAAAACAACCATGTGTCTCGATTAGAAAACTGACGTATAGAATATCGAAAATTTGTTGAAGTTGTGAAGTGTTAAATCTTGGGGGGTAGTCTGATATCTCGGAAGCCTAGTAGGCCCAATATCCGGGGAATGCAGACCATATCCGATAGTTGTTTTGAAATCAAGGTTAAAGGCCAAGGAATGAGATCTACAATGGACATTTAATCCGAGGACTAATCAGATACTTGTTGAGTAATGAGGTTTGTGTTGTGTGTTTTGATGAGTAGGAAACAGATTGATGACCATGATAGATTCAAGGGACTGCATCTAATAGCTATTAAGCGATAAGGACCTGTGAATAGATCAAATGTAGCAGAAGAAGATTGAGACTGGTTTTTCTTGAAGGTATTTTGATAGCCTAGTTTTTCAGAAAAATTTGAGGGGATATCGAGCCAACTTGATAACCTTTTTTTACGTGGAAAAATCCATGAAAGCATGTAGTTTATAAATAGTGATGTCATCAATAGAGGTGTGTGTGTGTGTGTGTGTGTGTGTGTGTGCGAATTGTGGAAGAGATGAAGAGGCCTTGAGGTTAAGTACGTAAGAGTGAGAAGACTAAGGCTCAGAGGTTTTCGAGTGACAGGAAATGAAAGAAGGAAGAATGTAATTTCCTAAGGGTGGTTGGGATGTGCAAGGTCTAAGGAAATTTTGAAATCAAGCATATTGTGAACTGAAGTAAATCATTGTGGAAGCATAGACAAAGAAAAAGATTTGTGTAGGTGAAGGCTTGAAGTAAAGAGAAAATTTGGTAGTGTTGACAGTTTGAGGAGATTGGTATCTCCAGTAGGTTGTGTTAAGGAAAAGATATGAAATGACCTTACTCAAGCATTTTCAGATTCTTCTTGGCTAAAGAAAAATAGACGGGAATATCACCCTATGTTTATAACCAACAAAAATAACATCCTAACTCACAAGTATTAATTACAAGTTCTTAGGCTAGTCTTTTATCAACAAAAAGCTTGTTGGAAATTTACTTTTTATGTAATTTTCTTAATATAAAAGCTGCTGAAATAAATGTAAAGACAGAAGTAAAGACACTAAGATGATAATCAAGATAGATGAGACATAAAGCAATCCTTTATTTCATTCCAATTCACCAAAGAGTCATTTTCTTTACAAAATCTTGTACAGGAATCTTGAACCAAAGTCAAACTTAGACATCCTAGATGGAACATACTAAAGGAACTCTGACAGAAAACCAAAACTCAACTCTAAAAGATGGATCAACTTGCCATAGATTGTTTCCCACTTGACTCTACACAATAACCTTTGTCAGTCATGAAAACTAATTCACAAACAAACAAGTCTACACAAACTATCAAAGATAGATCAACACCTCTGAAAAACAAGTGTTTGAATGATGTGATTCAACCTTGAATATTGATGTCTACAATAAGACCCTCCTATCATAAAAGATAATTAGTCTTGTGATGAATATATTAATGAATGAAAACTGAACTATCTCAACATAAACTCAAAGAGAAAACCTTAGTATGTTTTTGTTTCTATCTCCCTTTGTTCCTCCCTTTCCTTTTGCTTTTAAACAATTTAGAATTGGTTGAAGTAGTTGAACCAACTCATTAGTTAAGTTAATTAAAAGACTCAACCAACTTTAGTTAGGTGGAAAAGTAATAATCATAATAAAGGTCATAAATAAAAAATAAATAGTAGGTGGGACCCCTTGTGACTCCATTTAGCTCATAACAATCATAACATAACTATTTAGATAAGTAAACACCTCCTTGTGTCTCCCATCCACATATCCACATTTGACAATTTAGCTCATGACATTTGAAATTATTTTCAAAAAAATATTACTAATGTAACTAAAAATAAAACATGTTGTCCAAAGTTTCCTAAAGTCAACTGTCATCAACAGTAGATAAAAATAAAAAATCAAAAGCCATATTTCCCACTCTGAGATGAAATCTTTCCTTGATTATTGTTGTCACCCTTTGATTTTCTCGAATTTGCCTTTGGCTGTGTTGAGCCCTTAAGCCTAATCTCACTGATCACGTGGGAACAATCGTCCCTCAAATGCATCTGGGAAGACATGGATCTGTCATAGCCATTGGAGGGTGAGGAAGGGGAAGCAATGGCTTTTCCTTTGTCAAGGGTATGGTGGGCCTCAGTTTTCAATCTCTTGCTAGCATGGGAGGATTTCCTTGGTGAGTGAGGAGAAGCTTGGACAATCTGGTTGTTAGGCGAAGGAAAAGGCAAGGAAAAATTGGGCCAGCCATGATGTTGGGAGACTGTCGGGTGGACAATCTCTTTCCATCCATCATTTTCAATAATATCGGGTTGCAATGATATGTGAGGGGGCACAGGGATACCAAGGGCTTGTGAAACTTGGAAAGGAGGCCTTTCGGGCCTAGGTTGGACTACTTCTTGCCCAATCGGCCAATTGAAAAATCCGGCATGAAACAATTGGTCAAGTTCTTGTGAATCAACATC
>JZKD02S2269059.1:0-10239 GCA_000966675.3 Picea glauca | reverse complement strand
CAACTGTAACTAAGAAAACATCATTGTAATTCAACCAAGACACTGCTACTGCCAAACTGCTTTAACATGGAATTTTCTTAACTGTAATCAATTTTAGAACAAGGAGTGAAAAATGAATGTGGGAAGGCGATGGGGTTGTAATTAGCGAAAAGAAAAATAGTGGTGGGGAATGAGAACAGGTACTGTTCACAAAATTAATCAAGTAATCCATATATTCATTCTATTAAAAGGAGATGCACTAACCAACAATCATTGTGAGCAAATAACAATTATTGTGTATTTAACTAGTTCATTGTTCATAATCAAATGTCCAACACAGTGCCATCACAAGACAGTATGCATTCCACACGATATGTAAGGCAATTTGATTCCTTTCATTTATCCACCTTGCATCTTATAGCAATTCTCAAATGTTATAATAGTAACCATTTCCACTCTATTAACCATCAGAATCAACCACTGCCCACACCTTACTTCAACCAAAAAATACACTCAAAAATCATGTTTCAAAATTAACAATGAAGACATATTGTCACTGCAATCAGGCCTGTCATTTAAAATACAATAAACATGTATAGTGGACAACCAACCCAATAATCCATATTTTATTTGTAAAACCCTGACTCATTATTTAACAAATGGACAATGGCCACCATTCCAACTCATGCCATGTTGTGGAAACACACAATAATTCAACCAACGCCAGTGTAAATCTGTGACTATACAAACTCAATTTAACGTGATTCTGAATAATAAAAAATATGGGCTATCCATCCAACACAATGATGTATCGACAGCATGCCTATATCCATAAAACAAATAATCGAAAGCAACAAAGTTGTGCTTAAAACTCTGTGACTATCTCTGAGTGTGGAACCCAAAAATATCCATATTATACATAGTGGGAAGCCACCCAAAACACCACGATGTGACATTCCCATTTTAAAATTCTAAACACATTGTCACAATATTAACTTAACCCATCGTGTTGAGCTATCAATCTAATACAGTGTTGTTTCAAATTAATCAAACTGTGACCAACCATGTTGTGTAAACTCGGGCTCATGCAATAAAATAATCGTAATGCATACAGTGGACAGATTGCTATAGTCATCTCGGTTGCAATAACCATTTGGCCCCAAAATAACTCATAGTTACAATGACCATTTATTCGTTGTGTAGAAACATGACACACACAAATGCAGTATGTGTGAGCATGAATTAGCAATTGTAACCAATGCCAAGTTAAACATCCAAATAATCCTTAGTGCAAAAATATTGTGACTGTGTATCAACCAATCAACCAAACATGTTGTGGCAACCATGAATACCCACGCATCGACATGGAAAGAGGTTTTTACCTTCTTAAATAAACAATATCGGGTTATCAAGCACAAGGAGAGTGATTGTGTATCTGGACTGCCCAATTAACAATGCAGGGTTATTTGATTTAATAACATGGGTAGTGACTACATATCAAACCAACACGACCATCATAAGACCAACTAGGAGATTTTGTACCCAATTTTGTCGAAAACACACAACCATCCAATAAAAACCAATTAGTAAACCTAACGGACCACGCCAGTCTTCTCTATCAACTCTTAGACCTGTGGAGTTAAGGGTTTGATCTGTGACCAACATAGGAAAAGCTAGAGCCAACTCCCTTTAATGGTGAAAACCTTCGAGACCAACGCTGCATACATAGATAGAACCACGACTTATTTGTGGACAAGTAACAAATCTCATAACAGGAGGGCTATAACAGTGGAGCTAGGCTCAAACTTGACTAGTGATGATACTTAACACACACAGGGTATAACCCTCGTGGTTCTCAATCAAACAACCACAATGTTGAAGTGAAGACAGGGTCGAGGAAGAACAAAATAACCCATTGCATAACCTTTAGTTGTGGAAACAAACCAATGCTCAAGACGCAGTGACACGGAGAGCTTCCAAACATTAAACCTCATAAACGACAGAGATTGGACATAGCGACGAATGTGTGAGGATAGTCAAGCACCCAAGACCAAACAAAAACCCTCAAACTAAACCAGTAAGGATAACAGAGAGCCCTTATGGTTTCTAACACCCAGGATGGCCCAATACACTATAACTTTAGACATTATCACAGAGAAAGCCACCAACAATTCATTCCAAAATCACAATTTTAGATAGTTGCAGTACTTAAGGAAAACAAAACCCATACATTCAAGCCAATATCCATTTCATAAATAGATCAGACTCATGGAAGGACAAAAAAATGCATACCTGTGATTGAAGCACCTTAAAACGCGATATGGTCGAGCGGTTCCTCTCTGCTAGGAAATTGGATCATAACCACAGCAACAAGGATGAACAATAGCCTGATTAGGGTGGCGACCAGCGAAGGAGTAAAGGTGACATGCAGTAAATGCACATCGCCTCCATTCACAGTCCATTAACTTCTTAGTACAAGCCAACAAGCCTTTCATTTACACCACTAATCACATAATGTATCGAAACCATCACCCATCAATCACACAACCATATCATACTCTTAACTTATACCATGACACAAATAAACCATGTTCCATATAACACAACAAACTGCATAAGCATTAACAACTTTCACTTTGTCAAATGTGCCACCCACATATTATCCTACCATATGCATAGTAACCATATGACCCAATAAAATCGCATAACCATTTACTTACTAGCTAGGATTTAACCATAATCATTTTAATCTTTCATGCATGTAGTATATATATAGGATAGTTTAAATTCTTCCCTTTTCATTTGTTGCATTGTTTCTCATTTCTTTCCAATTGCTTGTATGTGTCATTTCTAACATGTTTATTTTGCAGGTCTCCTAGTAATAGATCCCAATAACAGATAGCAACGATAACAAGGATTACATAGGCCGCTTGTAAAATAAAGAACCAATACTTCATAATTCCAATCCATATCCAATAAAAACAAGATCTCGTTAACCATGTAAGCAGTGCCGAACATCAACACAACATCAAATAAGGACCAAACCTAATTTCCAATCTACAAGGGGGTCCCACCTACTAGTATTATTTAGCTTTTATAATAATAGGCTTTAGCAACACTTTGCGGGAAAAGCTTTGTTGATGATTTCAATCAATAGGTTGGTTCCTACATATTACTGAGTTGGTGCTCAGCTGAAGTGATTGATGTCTCCTACAAGTTGGTGCTTGCAAACAATGTCGTTGTATGTTGGTTCCTATAAGCATTTTTGAGTTGGTGCTCAGCTAAGGGTATTGGTGTCTCCTACAAGTTGGTTCCTACAAATATTGAAGTTGTAGATTGGTGTCTATAGACATTGCTGAGTTAGTGCTCAACTGAGGAGATTGGTATCTCCTACAGGTTGGTGCCTGCAAATGTTGTAACAGTTGGTTGGTGCCTACATGATATTATAAAGATAAGTTGTGTGGTTTTCTCCCATGTGGGTTTCCACATTAAATCTTTGTGTATTGTGGGTTGTATGGTTGTATATATTTGTCATTAACTACCTATGGCTAGTAAAGTAATAAATTGATAAATATTATAATAAAATGAAAACAATTCCATACTAATTCACCCCCTCCGCCCCCCCCCCTCAGTATAAGTAAGTGTGTCAACACTTCCATACTTTATTAGGATTCTCCTTCTCTCTGAAGCCAGCTAAGTCACTTCCACTTCGTTTCCTAGGTGGAAGATTTATATTCTACAAACTTTCCATTTCAAAGAAGGGGGTTACTTTAGATAAAGGCTTCCTAAAATTACACAGAGTCCTTCCCAAGTACCAGAGCATTTCACTACCAATATTCCAGTGAAGTTTTATATCCTACAAGCTTTCTATTTCAAAACAACACTTCCCTATGTAGAAGGGGGGGTTCCTATAGCCACGCGGGTACTCACTAAGGGTTCAAGGTAACTTTGTTACCATTCTCCCAAGGAATATTTATATCTTGCAATATTTCCATTCAAAGGCTTGCAATTTCATAGGGTCATGCCCAATATTAACACCACTCACTTAATCATTCACTTTTACCTTACTAGATAGTGAAAACAATCATGCATAATCCATTTTACTCAGGAATTCAACCATTATTTAATTTATTCATATTCAATGTATAAACAATAAATCATATATCTACATCACCAAGCATACATCAGACACAACAATTTACAGTACTTATATGTCTAGTGAAGGGTTTAACTAGCTGACTGACTGAGAGAAGAATCCTTTCCTCCCAATCGTAGGCTATGTCGCACTTCATCTTTCTACAACATGTCACCCCCATTCCAAGCCATGATACCACAAGGGGACTAATTCAACTAACTGTCAAATTGAGAAGATGGTTTAGGAAGGTTACTCTCCTTCCTCCACTGGAACCAGCAGAAGTTTCCCTCTTCCCACTGAGCTCACGGCCTCCACGGGTTTATCAGGAACCTTCCCAATTGGATTTCCTCCACACAAGGGAGTCCATTATCTGCTACACATTTCTTTGGCAACCTCGCCTTAGTGATGTCAATTTCTCTTCAGTAGGTACCAATTCACAACCCTCTACTGCTATAGTCTAGATATGTGTCTTCTCTACTCCAGGGTGACCATTAATCTCCTTGGGCAAGCTTTTTGTTTTCCTCACAAAAACTTCCCAACCACTTTTATAATCATAACTGTGTGCATGAATCTCTCCATTCATCGCACCATATGTTGGTGAGTCTACAACTCACTCTGTTTGCAATGGATCTCTGTGAAAAAGTTGTGTGTTGAGAGTTTGCACAATGGTTCTCACTTATGTTTTCCTTGATGCGACTATTCTCTCTGTTTTCCCCTGATTACCCCCTTTTTTCTCATCTCTACGTGATTTTTTTCCACCTTTGGTCTCTTCTTCCACTAATTCCTCGATATTCCTATGGTTTGTTGTTAGATGCAACCTCTGGTCAGGGTCACGAGTTTGAAGGGGCAATCCAGGTACATTCTCATGTCATGTTTCATTGACCCTTTGCTTCTTCTAGCACCATATCTTGTCAACAGTTATAATTTCTTCTACCACCAATCCTTATCTCCATAACTGGTCATGTGGTTACATGTACTCTAGTTACGTTAGTAGGTGATGTGTTCAGATTTGTAGGTGTAGGTTGGAATGCTAAGAAAGCTTCCTATTTTCTTCATTGAAACTTCTCCATTCCACCTCACCAGTCCCACTTGTCATATCATGGTTAGTACTCAAGGCTCTTTCCTTCTCAATCAGTTGTCTGGTGTTTTATTAATCATAACATAATTACATGCTTCATAATCATATTACATGAAGTCTTAACATAATTAAAGTCATGGGGGGAAACAAGGTATTATACTTGGGGTCTTGGAAATGATTTGACGTGCTCCTGAAAAATCCTCAGCACAGGAATGCACACGCACAAGAACGCTCAACACATGAACATGCACGCATTCCTAAAAAATCCTAGCTGAAAAGTGTGTGTGGAAGTTTGGTGAGCATCGAGGCTATATGATTAGGAACGTGCATGTGTTTCTAAGAACATGTGTCCATTCCTTCGCACCTTGTTACCACGTTTTTGTCCATCAACTTCTTGCGGACACCGAGAAACACTTCATTGTTCATATTCATCACTGGTATAAACCTCTCTTCAAATTTATCCCAAAGTAGAAACCCTTCACGATTCAAATTCCAACCCTTCAAAATCATGATAGGTATAAAGTTCTCCTCAAATTGATATATGGAAAAAAAAAATATGAGATTTATAAAATTAAAATTAGAAAATCATAACAAAAAAAAGCCTTATATGTGTGTGTGAGTGTGTGTGTTATCGGACTAATTGGTAAGTCAAAACACAAACAGATCTCCCTAGTTTCACCCTAAAACTAGAACAAAAGAAGACAAAATATAAAACTTTCCCTAAGTTTTAATTATCAAGCATACTAACTAACAAGAGATAAATGGAAAACCTTTTAAATGTCATTTTTCCTCATTAGTGTCATCCTCTCTCCATTCCAAGGCTTATGGGATGTTGAACCTGTAAAATGACACAAGCCAACGAAGTGAAAGCAACAACGTATACTCAACAAAACCTATGTATGTGATCAAGGAGTCATACAATAAAATAAGACCAATTTTATGTGAAAGAAATATATCATTGTATTAAAGAATATGGAAGAAAGATACAACCATATGCCTTGATGTTGTCAAGATCCTTCCAACAATTCCTTGCTTCCCACACACTTCTTCTCCACAAATTTTGAGATCAAAAATCTATCTTGACAAAGAAAATCTCAAAGCCAACATACAAGCTACAAAACTCAATAACTTTCCAACTCCAAAATCCATAGCCAACTCAATCCAACTTTCCCCATGAGAACTCATCTCCTTTTATAGGTTGAAAAGGATAGGATGAGGAGGTTAGGATGATCCCAAGATATCAAGGATGCGACTCAAATCCAAATCGATCGGAGGCCACCTCACCCTCGAACCTTCTCTTCTAGAAGGATCTAGAAGATTCTATTTTTCCTTCATACGAAAATTGTCGCACTCTTAACATTTAGCAAATTGTGATGACGTCGCAGGCCACTGTGGTGCAATCTGTGATGATCCTATATCGTTTCACCCTTAACACTAATCAAGGTGTGACGATCCCTTTTTCTAAGGTTTTTAACAAAGGAAAAGTATAATTCCATCTCTTTGGGAAAATGTATCTTCGTTCTTCTTTAGGGATTTAGGCCATTGATCCTTCTCAAGACAAAGGATAGGTTTACATCATTAACGGTCATAGGGGGAAGAAAATAATGTGTAACATAGAGGCCCCCAAAGTATGAAGTTAGAACAGAGTGATAGCTGAAATACTTTGTCGAGTGTGTGTTGGGAACAAGGAACACGTATGTCAGAAACCTGCCAACAAACAAGGAAATACAGTACAATAATATGTCATCATTGAGGTAGGAATCGCCATACTCAGAATACAAATGACACAAAGCATAAATTCTGACATGAAAATATCCATGTCAAGTAATACAAGTCATGGCCACCAAACATACACTATGGATCCATGCCATTATAACTCAAATTTGAACATAACCACTGAAAATATAGTTTGGATCTATGTGTTAAAGCCTCAAATTTGAACATAGCCATGAGACATACACTGTGGATCTATGAAAAATTATAATTTGAATATACTCCAATGCAACCTGAATCTGTCAGAAAAAGATCTAGGGTCTTCATCTCCACAACTCTATAGTACAAATCTAACCATGCAAATACATGTACTGAAGTCAAACATGATAGAAACCACTTGATTACCAGTCATTAATGAATATCATTAACAAGTGTGAGGGAAATCACCATTAATGTCAATGACTCCCAAGGTACACAAGTACAATCCAACGAGTGCGAATTTATGAGCTGAAGTCGAACACTCAGTGGAATCTCTCGATATGGGGTCAATAATGAAATCCCATTGTCGAAAGTGAGGAAACCTTCCATTGAGGCATGCAATTTCTAAGGTACCAATTAGTTTCTAAGTCTAATTCCTGGATAATGAGCTGAAGTTGACATAAAAAGACTCATCACAGGAGGGCCTTAATGTATCCCTCATCAATGACACGAAACGGGTAAAAATATTTGAAGTAGATTAGAGTAACAAGTGATTCAAGACTAATTCGGGGATGGTCGATGCAATAGAAGGCTTAAGGACTGCATAAATGGTCAATGCAATAGAAGGCTTTCCGGGTTGTACTTCTCTTTGAACATATTGACTACATGACAATTGTCTTGGAAAAACTGACTCAACAACAGGGATCATAGACCAATTTGTAATCTTTTAAAGGAGTATGATCAGGAGACAAGTAGTTTTTCCAACCTATACATAAAGCGAGTGAAAGGGTGTCATTTTCAAAAGTGAATCTTCCATAGAATACAGGTTTAGATACATTTCTTTCCCAATTTTTCCCCCACCATTTCTGGCAAGTACCTCTTTATTTTTACACAAGCTTGAGGAGGATAACATATGCTTAAATTGTAATCTCATCCTTTGGATGAGTCCTTCAGAGTATATTTAACGAACCCTAGGAAGGAGTGGTTTAGTCCCATATGGGCCTTTTGATGTTTTTTTTACGAGTCCAAAGAAAGAAAACTCAGTGGTCATTTCATATTTATGGAGTTTGAAAAGAACTTAAAGAAAACTACAAAATGTCCTTTTTTGTAAAGTAGACTGATGAGACCAAAAACGAGATAAACTATCACTCAACAAACGTTTTCTTCAAACACTTTAACTAGCGTAAAAAGAACAAGATCGCTCGACAATATTTTCATGTTTAGAGAGTCTGAAAAGAGCTTAAAGGAAACTCTAGAGGGTTCATTTTTCGTATAACCTTTACGATTCTGAAAAAGTGATAAAATTTTACTCGGTTACATTCTCCTGTATTTACAAGCATGAGAAAGAACAAAGACTAATCTCGGGATTGTTTTCATTTTTATGCAAGCTTAAAAAAAAAAAAAACTATGCTTGGGATAGATTTTATTTTTACATAAGATTAAAAAATAAACAAAACTATGCTTGGACCTGGTTTCATTTTTACACAAGAGTGAACCAGAGGAAACTATGCTTGAGGTAGGTGGTTTCATTTTAACACAAGCTTGAACTAGAGAAAACTATGCTTGCGACTTCCCAACGCATAATCCAAGGATGGTTGGTAATTAGTCCCCAGCTTAAGAATCCAATGGCTTAACTTCAACATGGAATCCAGAGGCTGTAAGCATTTCCCCCCAAGTGTCGTTTGGTCCAACGTCACAAGCAGATGAAAAGAATCTTGAAGTACTTGACTCAATCGAAGAGAGGGAAAAAATCTATTTCATTTTTTAACGAGCTTGACACAGAAACGAGAACTATGCTCACAATTGGTTTCATTTTTTAATGAGGTTGAAATAAAAAAAATCATGCTCAAACTCCTCTTCTTGATCATGGCTTCCAAGAGGAAAATTCTCTGGAAGGACACAATGTCAAGGGAAAAAATGTGGTCATGGATTCCAAGAGATATTCACTTGACAGAAGAAACACACTCTGGAAGGAACACATATCGAGGGTCACGACAGGGGTAAAGAGATCAGGCTCTAAAAGCCCTATTGAAGAGATCACCATGTCAACTACCAGATTCAAGTCATAAGAGACTGAGCTTACAGTGAGAGGCTCATCTTCATCAACATTTTAAGGAATGGGAGACAACGCCACATAATTGACCTGTGGCAGGGGTGATATCATCTGCATATGAGAACCATCTAGGGAGGTCATTGATTTGGTGGTCAAATCAGGGCCAACAAACCAAAGTTGATCAATAGTCACAATTCTTCCATTGTGGGGGAAATATATCACATGAAAAAGAGTGCACATGATAGCTTTCATGGAATAGACATAATCTCACCCAAGAAGTAAATCGAAATCCAAGGGGTCTTGGACTACCATGACATCAATAAAGACAGTTTTCCCTCCCAAAGTTACGGGAAACTGAGGAAGGACTCCTAAAGGGTGATTGGTTCTTCTATTAAAAGCTAACATATTCTATGTAACCAATACAAGATGAGGATAACCCAAATCTTGTCAAGCAATATAGGACAAAATACTAACGAATGCACCTTCATCTATCAATGTCTAAGGAACGTCTCGACCACAAACCTATACTGTAATCTTGAAATGAATGTGAGAGGGAAGATGGGGCCCAGTTAGTGCACCCCAATAAAAAAGGATGGCCTCGTTACTTGGAGGAGGTTCCATAGGATAAGGAGGAATTCCCCCCAACACGGTAGTATCTGTATCAACGATAAAAATGTGAGAGGTATCGGGTTTACTCTTTAGCGGGAGAGTAGGATCGACCGATGACGGGATCAGATCGACCACTTGGGTTGCATTCTTCAAGGGGAGAATGGGCTCGATGGCTGGAAATGGATCGATCACTTGGGTTTCACTCTCTAACGGGAGAGTGGAATCAACCGAGGATGAGATAGGATCAACCACTTGGTCAACTGTTTCAACTAAGGACATGACCATATTGACTACCTGATCAATCGGACCGACCGACGAAGGGACCGGATTGATCAGTCCATCAACTACAGGTGGGTTGAGAGTAAGGTTGTAGGAAGCAGTTGGAAGTTGAGGTTAGGAAGCAGACATGTCTTCCATTAATTTTTAGGCTTCATCCATATGAGTGCAGAGGTGAGTTTGATGACTCCCTATGCA
>JZKD02S2269058.1:323126-355814 GCA_000966675.3 Picea glauca | reverse complement strand
CAACTGGTAATTGCAGCTTGCCTCATAAGAGAATGAGCAAGTGAGTTGTGTGTTTGAAGTGAGGCGCTAGCCTCTTATTTATACAAGACTGGCACGTGTGAAAGGTTACAACTGGTAGGGCCGACCTCTCACTCTGGATGGGTAAACCCACCTTTAATTAATTTTGGGTCTTCCATAATAACTGCTGGGGCCGACTTCTTATTCTGCACTTTGTAATTATTCGATGACCAATCCGCAAAAGGGGATTTGGTCCTTATACAACTACCGACATGATTAATCCTCAATGGGGATTAATCCAACAACAACAACAATAATAATGACATGATTAATCCTCAATGGGGATTTAATCCAATAATAAAATAATAATAAGAATTCTCTTTGCAGTTACATTATTTCAACAATTTTATTTCTCCACGATTCTGTTTTTCTAACAACTAGTATCATAGAAAAATGTAACTCATAGGAAAAGAAGGTTCCTGGTTTGAGTGGGAGCAATGGAGGAAGATGAAAAGTTTAGGGTCGAGAAATTTAATGGCCAAAACTACTAGTTATGGAAGATGTAGATGGAAGATTATTTATATCAGAAGGATCTGTTCCTACCATTGGGTGGAATAGCAAGGAAGCCGACGACCATGAAGGACGAAGAATGAGAGGTTCTTGATAGAAAGACACTAGGAACGATACGACTGAGCCTGGCAGTGTTGGTGGCTTTCAATATTTCGAAAAAAAAGACAACGAAGGAGATGATGGACACATTGACTAAACTGTATGAAAAAACCCTCGATGTCCAATATAGTATTTCTAATGAAGAGATTATTTAATATGAAGATGTTAGAAGGTGGGTCTGTTGTAGATCATTTGAATGAATTTAATACAGTTACTAATCAACTAAGTTCTTTAAAAGTGGACTTTGATGATGGGATCAGGGCTCTTCTAATATTGTGCTCATTGCTAGAACGCTGGAGTGGCTTGGTCATGGCTGTAAGTAACTATGTCTCTGGTTCAAACACTTTGAAATTTGATGATGTTGATGGTGTTATTATTAGTGAGGAAATGCGATGGAAAAACACAGATGAGACATCAGGTAATGCATTAAACATGGAGAACAGAGGAAGACAAATGGATAGAGAAAAGGGCTCAGGGAACCATGATAATTCTAGGAAGGGCAGATCCAAATATATATTTGGAAAGATAGAATGTTGGAATTGCGGGAAGAAAGGACATCTGAAGAAAGATTGCAAAGCTCCAAAGAAACAAAGAGATGGACAACAGGAGAAAAATTGGGAAGTAAATGTAACATGTAATGTGTTACAAGATGTTATGATTCTTTCTATAGATAATATTTATGAGACTTGGGTAATAGATTCAAGAGTTTCATTTCATGCCACACCCCATAGAAAACATTTTCTAGATTATGTTCAAGGTGATTTTAGACAGGTTCATTTGGGTGATGATGCACCATGCAAAATTGTTGGAATGGAAAAGGTAAAAATAAAGCAAAGCAATGGAAACCAATGGTTGTTGAAAGAGATAAGACATGTTCCATATTTAAGGAAAAATATGATTTCAATAGGGAAGTTGACAAGTGAAGGTTTTATATCCATATTTACAGATAAGGTGTGGAAGGTCACCAAATGATCATTGGTGATATCAAAAGGAGAGAAGGTAGGTACATTGTCTTTATGTACTGGTAATACTAAATTTTCTATTTATTTAGCTTCTACAGGAGCAGATACAACATTGTGGCATCATAGACTTGGACACATGAGTGAGAAGGGGATGTAGATACTTGACAACATAAATTTGTTGTTTGATCTTAAACAAATTGATTTGGTTTTCTGTGAACATTGTGTTTATGGAAAACATAAGAGGGTCAGATTTATCAGAGTCAGAAAAGAAAATAAGAGTGAAAGGTTAGAGCTTGTGCATACAGATGTATGAGGATCAACTCAAGTATCATTTCTTGGTGGCTCTCGTTATTATGTTACTTTTATTGATGAAGCAACTAAAAAAACTTGGGTTTATTGCATTTGACAAAAATATGATGCTTTTGATACTTTTAAGAAATTGAAATCTTTGGTTGAGAATGAAACAGGAAAAATGTTGAAGTGTCTTAGATCAGACAATGGAGGGGAATATTGCAGCAAAGAATTTGACGATTATTGTTCATACCATGGGATTCGTAGAGAGAAGACAGTTCCAAGAACACCACAAAAAAATGGTGTGTCAAAAAGGATGAGCATGACAATCATAGAGCGTGCAAGGAGTATGAGATTGCATGTTGGTTTGCCCTTATAGTTCTGGGTAGATGTTGTAGATACTATTGGTTACTTAATAAATAGAGGACCTTCAAGATCTTTGGATTATAGAATTCCATAGGAGGCATGGATAGGTAAAAAGGTAAACTATTCTTATTTGAATACTTTCCATTGTGAATCATTTGTCCATATTGATAAAGAAAATAGAACAAAGATTGAGGAAAAATCTAAGAAGTGTATCTTTATTGGATACAGTTTTAATGATTTTGGTTATTGGTTATAGGATTATGAAAATAAAAAAAATCATTAGAAGCAGAGATGTCATATTAAATGAGAAGGTCTTGTACAAAGATCAGTTGCAGGGAAAGAAATAAGAAAAAAATAAATCAGAATACATAATGCTTGATGAGAGCATTGAAAAATAAATTCCAAAGGTACCCGAAAATCATAATGTACAACAACATGATCAACATGCACCTCAAACCTTTGCAAGTTGATGCAGGAGCATCGTCAACGAGTATGCGTGTCAGGACAACTTAACGCCTTGGAATCATTTCAGAATCTTAAATGCTGACGTTTACTGCGAATCTTTTGGAGATGATTGAAAAATGAAAGAAGATCAAACGCTTAGCAGTTAAATGATCATGAGTGATCTGAGAGTTTTCACTCCTAGTCTTGAATATAACTGAACTAAGGTAATAGTTAGGTTTTTTTTTCAAGTAGATGAGTAGTCAGGGGGAACCCTACGAACCCTCTGAGATAAATAGAGGTTTTGTATGCCCAAATGAGGCTGCTGCGAGTTAATAGGAAAATTCTTAATTTTTATTAGTTGTTTGATCATAGCTGTAGCTATTTTTACTTTTGGAATGAATATAGCAGGGGAAAATTGATCCAATGCATGGGTTGTTATTGTTTTCAAATCCATGTTATTGTTGTTTTCATGAATGAATGAATTTCGTTATGAATATATGAAATTGTGTGATGTTTGCATAAGTTTCAATTGCATCTCTTTGACTGAGTCTGTGCAAGGTGTGCACACAATCCGAAAGGAGTGTGTTGATAGAATCTGTTTTGATTCTGAAGTTCAAAAGAGATAGTGCGAAACTTTCCCTTTGCAAGGAGTGCAAAGTGATTGCTGCAAGGTGTGCAAAGTCGCTCGTAAGAACCCAACACTTGCATAATTTTTTTTTGCAAGGAGTGCATAGACTTGAAATTCAACTAAGTGTCGAAGTAACTCTTTAAAGAGTTAAAGGGGCGGAGGGAGGGAGAATGATGAAGAGAGATAACAGGAGGAATCTTCAAAGGGAGGAAAGTTCTGAAGGTTTCATGAGTCACTGGATAAGATCCATCCAGGAGGGAGCGAGATCATTCCAGACCATCGAATCTGGGTAAAACGCACAAGCGTTAAGTCTCTGCGTGCACATAGAAGTGAGGATTCGTCGAAGTCCCTAAGAGGCTAGGGACTGCCCATCGTCAAGAGGGACAGGTGGCGGAAGATCCAGACCTCCGGAGTGAAAGTACTTCGAAAGTTTTGTGGATAAGGAGAAGGTGAAATCGTTGAAGAATCAAAGGTTGAAGTAGATTCAGGCCATTGGTTGCCAGGAGATACGTGTTGACAGATGTGAGACTCTAGGAAGATTCACTTTAGAGGATCTCAAGTGCGTTGGGTGACAAAATCCTGAAATCATGAAGGCCGAAGCAGATCACAATCGTCCTTTGCAGATGACACGTGGTTGGAACCCGTCATCTTCGGGTGAAATCACTCGGGGAGGAACGAGTGCGTAGGAGGTTGAAACTCTCGAAGACCGAAGAGTCAAAGTGGATAGTGACCATCGGATCCAGAGGGACATGTGGTGATGGATTGTGAGCTCCAAAGAAATCACTTCAAGAGTTCAGTTGAGAATTGAAACTCCCAAAGCCCGAAGAGCCAGAGAGAAGAATTGAATCTCAACCATCAGACCCAGGGGACAGGTTGTGTGAATCTGTGAACTCCGGGTAAAGACCCGAAGTAAATCTCAACCGTCCAGTTTGAGAGGACACGCGGAATAAATTCACACACTTCGAAGGAAGGTGAAAGTTGAGGGTTGAGTCTTCTGAAGTCTGAAGACCCAAAGAAATAGTAGTCGTTGATCTAAGAGAGATACGCGTCAATAGATCGCGAGCTCCGGGTGGAAGCATTACGGATAAAACAAGGTTTTATAATTGAAACTCCCGAAGCCCGAAAGGAGAAATCGATCTCGTCCGTTGATTTGAAAGAGGTCAGATCTGATTCATAGGTTCAAAAGGGACAGATATGAACCGTCAAGATCGTAAGATCGATGTTCACGCTTGATTGCGGGGCCAGAAAGTGCTCAGACATTAAAATTTCAAGGGCAGATCACAATCGAAACAACGGTATCGACAAAGGGGTATGTGGCAGCTAGAGGTAAATTGTGGGGAGAAAAATGGGTTGATCTCAAACTACTCTTGGGCACACCCGCAATCGTGCGTTTACACAAGGACATAGTTCAAGGTCACATGCAGGAAGGGGCTAACGGGAGAGGAGCTTGCACCTAAAACCTCTGAGTTCAAAAGTGTGGAGAAAGAGGTTGCGGGTGCCATAGAACCTGCAACAACAAACAAAAAGGGTCTGTTTTAAGTCATAAGTGAGACTATTAAGGTCTCATAGAGCCAATTCGACACAGAATTGAAGATCCTTGATCGAGAGGTCGCACAACCCTTAGGAGAGAAGGGGCTCTGCACCAAGTGGTATCAGAGATGATTTTTTCTTGCAGACAAGAGGCAAAGGAGAGAAGACAAATGAGCTCGAAGGTGTACTCTGTGTGTGAGAGACAGTTAACACAATTCCATCGAGGAGACGAGTGGAGCCACCTTTAGCCAATCGTGCTGTAGAAAGAGAAATGCGAGAGCTTCGTGCAATACTAGAGGCGATGGAGGCAACACAGAGGAGGGAACCTAATGCTGGAGACATCAACAATGCAGAGAATGAAGAAGTAGAAGTCGAAGAAGCTGCAGGGGAAAATGTTGTCGAAGAACGCTTACTGAGAGAAGTTGTTAGATTGGGAGCTAGAGCCAATATAGAGGTCCCAATGTATGAAGGCAATTTGGATGTTGAAAAGCTGTTGGATTGGATAAGAGCCGTGGAAAAATATTTCGACTATGAAGATGTCGATGAGGAGAAAAGGGTGAGACATGTTGTCACCGGAATAAAAAGACATGAAACATTGTGGTGGGATGAACTACACGCTGAGAGGAGAAGCAAGGGCAAGCAAAAGATAAAGAATTGGGACAAAATGGTAGCCAAGATGAAGGATAAATTCATGCCTAAAGATTATCAAATCAATCTATTCAGGGAGATACAAAACCTAAGACAGAAGAGCATGACAGTTAAAGAGTACACATAGGAGTTCTACAAGATGAACATCAGAACTGGACAAAGAGAGAAAGATGAAGAAAAAGTTGCTAGGTATATAAATGGCCTGAGGTATGAAATCCTGGATAATAGGTTTGTTGCCTATTTCAACGAGAAGCTGAATGAGACTAAGAGAAAGTACTCCACATATGATAAGGAGTTTTATGCCATAATTCAAGCCTTGAAGAAATGGAGGCACTACCTTGTTCCACATGAATTTGTCTTGTATAGTGACAACCAAGCTTTACAATTCATAACTAGACAGGAAAAATTTAATCAAAGGCATGCAAAGTGGATTGAGTTTATGCATAATTTTATTTTTGTCATAAAACATATTGCTGGGAATGCTAACAAAGTTGTTGATGCATTAAGCAGGAGATGTTTGATTCAGCAGGAGTTTCAGGTGAAGACCTTAGGGTTTGAACACCTGAAGGATATGTATTGTGATGATCGAGATTTCAAGGAAGCATATGAAGCATGTACAAATCTTGTGCTGAGAGACCAGAGTCAGTGGACATAGTATATGATTCAAGAGGGATTATTGTTCAAGGGAAATAAGTTGTGCATACCAAAATGCTCAATGAGGGATAACCTTTTGAAGGAAAAACATAGCGGAGGATTGGATGGACATTTCGGCCATGATAAAACATTTTCATAGTTGAGGAGGTCATACTATTGGACAGGTATGAGAACATAATTAATAAAATTTGTGAACAAATGTAGAATCTGCCAACATGCAAAGGGTAAAAAACAGAATATTGGATTGTATCAACCATTGCCAATACCAAAGAGGCGTTGGGATGCAACAAGCATGGATTTTGTGTTGGGACTTCCAAGAACGCAAAGATGATGTAATTCCATATTTTTGGTGGTGGATAGATTTTCAAAGATGGAACACTTTATACCATGCCAGAAGACTAGTGATGCGACACATGTTGCAAATTTTTTTTTCAAGGAAGTTGTGAGACTTCATGGACTACCCAGGAGCATTGTCTCAGACAAAGACACTAAATTTGTTGGTTGTTTCTGGAGAACACTGTGGAAGAAGTTGGGGACAGATTTGTCCTTCAACTCAGCTTATCACCCTCAGACAGATAGACAAAATGAGGTGGTAAACAAAATTTTTGGAAATTTATTGAGGAGTCTGGTCACTAAGCATCATAATCAGTGGGATCAAATTCTGTCAAAAACAGAATTTGCATACAATGACTCACCAAACAAGAGCACTGGAAAGAGCCGATTCCAAATATTGTATGGAATGCAACCAAGGGGAGTATCTGAGTTGAGAGACTTGGAACAGAGTGAGATCAGAAGCGTTGGAACAGAAGATTTTGTTGCAGAAATGCAGAAGCTCCATAGTCATATCAGAGGACATCTGTAGAGCTCTAGCCAAGAGTACAAGCGCAGAGTTGATCAACATCGCAAAGAACTTCAATTTGAAGTAGGAGATCCGGTTCTGGCACATCTCAAGAAATAAAGGTTCCCTAGGGGAACACATAACAAGTTAAATATGAAGAAGATAGGGCTATGTAAGATCTTAAGGAAGTTTGATGCAAACGCCTATGAGATTGAGCTGCCATATGATGTGGGCATATCACCCATATTTAACGTTTCAGACTTGTACCCTTACAGAGAATATGACACAGAGGGATCAAAATATCAAGAGAATATTCAGTGGGAGAAACAAATGCCTATAGCAGAAAAACCACAGATGGAGAAGATCGTTGATCAGAGGATTGGTAAAAAGACCAAGAGGAAGACCTATTTTGAATATTTGGTCAAGTGGAAGAGACACCCAATAGAAGATGTCAGTTGGGAAAATGAAGCTGATATCCATAAGCATGGAAAGTCGGTGCAGGAGCTCATGGAAAGGAGTCCATGAATTTTTGTTCAGGGAAGTATGATGCAGGAGCATCATCAACGAGAATGCGTGTCATGGCAACTCAACGCTTTGGAATCATTTCAAAATCTTAAAGCTGGCGTTTACTGCAAATCTTTTGGAGCTGATAGAAAAACGAAAGAAGATCAAATGCTTAGTAGTTGAATGATCACGAGTGATTTGGGAGTTTTCACTCCTAGTCTTGAATGTAACTAAACTAAGGTAGTAGTTAGTTTTTTTTTTTTTTTTTCGAGTAGACAAGTAGTCGGGGCGAACCCTAAGAACCCTTTGAGATAAATAAAGTTTTTGTATGCCTAGATGAGGTTGCTGCGAGTTAGTAGGAAAATTATGAATTTTTAGTTATTGTTTGATCATAGCTTTAGCCAGTTTTACTTTTGGAATAAGTATAACAAGGGAAAATTGATCCAATGCATGGGTTGTTTTTGTTTGCAACTCTCTGTTATTGTTGTTTTCATGAATGAATGAATTTCGTTACGAATATATGAGATTGTGAGATGTTTGCATATGTTTCAATTGTATCTCTTCGACTGAGTCTATGCAAGGTGTGCACATAGTCCACAAGGAGTGCGTTGATGGAATCTGTTTCGATTCCTAAGCTCATAAGAGATAGTGTGAAACTTTCCCTTTGCAATGAGTGACAAGTGATTGTTGCAAGGCGTGCACAGTCGCTCGTAAGAACCCAACTCTTGCATAAGAATTTGTTGGAAGGAGTGCACAGACCTGAAATTCGACTAAGTGTCGAAGTAACTCTTTAAAGAGTCAAAGGGAAGAAGGAGGGAGAAAAATGAAGAGAGATAGCGGGAGGAATCTTCAAAGGGAGGAAAGTTCTAAAGGTTTCACGAGTCACCGACTAAGATCCATCCAAGAGGGAGCGGGATCATTCCAGACCGTCGGATTTGGGTAAAGCGCATGAGCGTTAAGTCTCTCCGTGCACATAGAAGCGAGAATTCGTCGAAGTCCCGAAGAGGCCAGGGACCATCCATCGTCAAGAGGGACAGGTGGCGGAAGATCCATACCTTCGGAGCGAAAGTACTTCAAAAGTTTTTTGGATAAGCAGAAGGCAAAATAGCCGAAGAACTGAAGGCTGAAGTAGATCCAGGCTGTTGGTTTCCAAAAGATATGTGTTGACAGATCTGAGACTTTGAGAAGACTCACTTCAGAGGATCCTAAGTGTGGAGGGTGACAAACTCCCGAAGTCCCAAAGGCCAAAGCAGATCGCAACTGTCCGTTGTGGAGGACACATGGCGAGAATCCATCATCTTCGGGTGAAATCACTCCGGGAGGAACAAGTGCGCAGGAGGTTGAAACTCCCGAAGCCCGAAGAGACGAAGTGGATAGTGACCGTCGGATCCAGAGTGATACATGGTGACGGATTGTGAGCTCCAGAGAAATCACTTTGAGATTTCAGTTGAGAATTGAAACTCCCAAAGTTCGAAGAGCTAGAGCGCCAAAGTGAATCTCAACCATCAAACCCAGGGGATGGGTGGCGTGAATCTGTGGACTCCAGGTAAATACCTGAAGTAAATCTCAACCGTCTGGTTCGAGAGGACACACGGAAGAAATCTGCACACTGCTAAGGAAGGTGAAAGTTGAGGGTTGAGTCTTCCAAAGTCCGAAGACCCGAAGAAATCGTAGACGTCAATCTATGAGAGACATGCGTCAATAGATCGCGAGCTCCAGGGGGAAGCATTGCGAAGAAAACAAGGTTTGAAAATTGAAACTCCCGAAGCTCGAAAGGAGAAATCAATCTCGTCAGGTGATTTGAAAGAGTTTAGATCTGATTTGTAGGTTCAAAAGGGGCAGATCTGAATCGTCAGTTTATAAGCACCATTAAGATCGTAAGATCGACGACTATGCTTGATTGCGGGGCCAGAAATTTCTCGGACGTTAAAATTTCAAGGGTAGACCACAATTGAAACCATGGTATCGACAGAGGGGTATGTCAAAGTTGGAGGTAAATTGCGAGGAGAAAATCAGATTGATCCCAAACTACTCTTGGGCGCGCCCGTAATCGTGCATTTACGCAAGGACATACCCAAGGTCACATGCGGGTAGGGGCTAACGGGAGAAGAGCTTGCACCTGAAGCCTATGAGTTCAGCAACGTAAAGAAAGAGGTTGTGGGTGCCATAGAACCTGTACCAACAGACAAAAATGGCCTGTGTTAATTCGTAAGTGAGACCATTAAGATCTCAGAGAGCCAATTCAGATCAAAATTGAAGATACTTGACCGGGAGGTCGCGCAACCCTTAGGAGAGAAGGGGGCCTGCATCAAAAGTGTTGTTAGAAGATCTACGAGGTTAAGTATACCCCTTGAATGATACTCTCCTTCATTGTATTATTTATTGTTGACTGATTATGGTGAACCAAAATGTTATGAAGAGGCAATGTAGGTAGACACCAAAAAGAAATGGGGGCAAGGAATGAAAGATGAAATGGATTCCTTGGTAAATAACCAGACTTGAAACTTGGTTTAGTTTCCTGCAGGAAAAAGAGAATTTACAAGTTGAAGGAGGAAGATGGAGGAAAATAACGGTACAAGGCTAGATTTGTTGTAAAGGGGTTTGCACAAGAGAAATGTATATATTTTGATGAAATATTTTCTCTTGTTAAAATGACTTCAATTAAGACTATTTTAAGTCTTGTGGCAGTAGAAGATTTGCACCTTGAACAATTAGATGTAAAAACATTTTTTCTCCATAGGGATTTGGAGAAAGAGATTTATATGCAACAACCACAGGGGTATGAGGTCAAAGGGAAATAGAATTTGGTATGCAGGGTGAAGAAGAGCTTGTATGGCCCAAATCAAGCTCCAAGATAGTGGTATTTGAAGTTTGACAGGTTTATGACAGAACAAGGTTATGGTAGATGTCATTATGATTACTGTGTTTATTTTAAAAGGCTAGAAAATGGAAGATATATTATCTTGCTATTGTATGTAGATGATATGCTTGTTGCAGGGTCTAATATGCAGGATATAAATGTGCTCAAGAATAAAATATCAAATTCATTTGCAATGAAGGATTTGGGTGTCGCAAAGAAAATCCTTGGTATGAGAATAACAAGAGACAGGAAAAATCGCAAATTGACATTGTCTCAGAGTGAATACATAGAAAAAGTGTTGGATAGGTTTAAAATGCAGAATGAAAAATGAGTTAGTACACCTTTGGCCAACCATTTCAAATTAACTAAGGAAATGTATCCCAAGACATAAGAGGAGATAGAATACATGTCCATGGTCTCTTATTCATCAACAGTTGACAACTTGATGTATGCAATGGTTTGTAGAAGACCAAATATTGCACATGCAATGGGAGTTGTGAGTAGGTATATAAACAATCAAGGTAAATAACACTGGGATACAGTAAAATGGATTCTTAGGTATTTAAGAGGTACTTCTACTTATGCATTATGTTTTTGTGGTTCATACACTGTTCTACAGGGATATGTTGATTTAGATATGGCAGGTGATAAAGATAGTAGAAGGAGCACCACATGGTATGTTTTTACTATAGGTGGAACAATAGTAAGTTGGATTTTGAAACTGAAAAATGTTGTTTCACTTTCAACTATAGAGGTAGAGTATGTTGCTGATATAAAGGCTAGTAAGAGATGATTTGGTTACATAGGTTTATAGGGGAATTGAGAAAGAAGCAAGACAATAGTAGGTTGTATTGTGATAGTGAGAGTGCCATTCATATTGCAAAGAACTAATCATTCCATTCGAATACTAAGCATATACAACTTAGGTACCATTTCATACGATCCGTCTTGGAAGATGGACATTTGAAGTTGGAAAAGATACACACTAGCCAGAATCCTCCAGACATTTTAACTAAGGGAGTAACCAGGGAGAAACTGAGTTCTTGCTCAGTTTCAGTTGGTCTTCAAACATGAAGATGAAGATGAGAAATTTTCCAGGTCCAATAGATACAACAATGGTGGAGTTGTTGAGATCAGTTTCCAAGTGAGAGATTGTTGGTTGTGGAGCCTGATTATCTTCCTGATTCAAAGGTCTTAGTTTTTAGCTGTGTTTATACCCCATGAATACTTTACACCCCAGAATAATGTACACTCCTCCACACGGGGGAGTGCATAGGGGGGTTACCCCCTCTGCGTGGTCTGGGGGCGAAGCCCACGAAAGAAAAATCTCATTGTAAATGTATATTGTAATTTCATTGTAAATCTCGAACGTTCATTATAAGGTAGTAGATCTGACGATAGACATTATGTTAGGTTTTTTTTCCCCTAGAAGGAAACACTCTTTTATGAGGGAAATGTATTGCAGCTATGTATCATTGCAAATATTGTATTATGAGTGGGAATACTGTGAGAGAGAAGAAGAAGTTACAACAGGTGTGTTGTAGGTTGTATCCATTCATTTGTTGGATAATAATAAATGAAGGACCTGACAATTTCTCTGGTGGACGTAACCCACACTGGGTGAACCACGTATATCTGTGTCTCTATTGTATTATGTATCTTCTGTTTTTTATTTCCTCATTTATTTTATTTTATTGCTTCGCGATCCTGTTTTCTAACAACTGATATCTGAGCAAAAGGTAACTCGCATGAAAAGAGGGTTCCTGGTTCGAGTGGGAGCAATGGTGGAAGATAGAAAGTTTAGGGTCGAGAAATTTAACGGTCAAAACTACCAGTGATGGAATATGCAGATAGAAGATTATTTATATCAGAAGGATCTATTCCTACCATTGGGTGGAATAACAAAGAAACCGACGACCATGAAGGACGAAGAATGGGAGGTTTTTGATAGAAAGGCACTAAGAATGATACGACTGAGCCTGACAACGTCGGTGACTTTCACTATTTCGAAAGAAAAGACAACGAAGGATCTGATGGATGCATTGACTAAACTGTATGAAAACCCCTCAACATCCACTGAGGTATTTATAATTAAGATATTATCTAATATGAATATGTCAGAATGTGGGTTTGTTTTAGATCATTTAAATGAATTTAATAAGGTTACTAATCAACTAAGTTCTGTAAAAGTGGACTTTGATGATGAGGTCAGGGATCTTATAATATTGTGCTCATTGTCAGAAAGCTGGAATGGCTTGGTTATGGTTGTAAGTAACTCTATCTTTGGTTCAAACACTTTAAAATTTGATGATGTTGTTGGTGTTATTCTTAGTGAGGAAATGTGACGAAAAAACATAGGTGAGACATCTGGTGATGCATTAAACATGGAGAACAGAGGAAGACAAAATGATAGAGGAAAGGGCTCAGGGAACCATGGGAATTCTAGGAAGATTAGATCCAAATATAGATTTGGAAAGATAAAGCACTGAAATTGTGGGAAGAAAGGACATCTGAAGAAAGACTGCAAAGTTGTAAAGAAACAAAGAGATGTACAACATGAGAAAAATCAAGAAGCAAATGTAATAGATGATGTGTTACAAAATGCTTTGATTCTTTATGTAGATACAATTTTTGAGTCTTGGGTAGTAGATTCAGGAGCTTCATTTCATTCCACACCCCATAGAAAACATTTTCTAGATTATGTTCAAGGTGATTTTGGACAGGTTCATTTGGGTGATGATGCACCATGAAAAATTGTTAGAATGAGAAATGTAAAAATAAAGAAAAGAAATGGAAACCAATGGTTGTTGAAAGAGGTAAGACATGTTCCAGTTCTGAGGAAAAATGTGTTTTCAACAGGACAGTTGGAAAGTGAAGGTTGTATATCCATATTTACAGATAAGGAGTGGAAGGTCACCAAAGGATCATTGGTGATAGAAAAAGGAGAGAAGGTAAGTACATTGTATTTATGTACTGGTAATACTAACTCTTCTATTTCTTTATCTTCTACAGGAGTTGATACAACACTATGACATCATAGGCTTGGACACATGAGTGAGAAGGGGATGCAGATACTTGACAAAAGAAACTTGTTCCCAGATATTAAACAAATTGATTTGGATTTTTGTGAGCATCGTGTTTATGGAAAACATAAGAGAGTCAAATTTCTCAGAGTCAGAAAAGAAAAGAAGAATGAAAGGTTAGATATTGTGCATATAGATGTATGGGGACCAACTAAGGTATCATCTCTTGGTGGCTCTCGTTATTATGTTACTCTTATTGATGATGCAACTAGAAAAACTCGAGTTTATTGCATTCGAAAAAAATATGATGTTTTTGATACTTTTAAGAAACAGAAAGATTTGGTTGAGAATGAGACTGGAAAAATGTTGAAGTCTCTCAGATCAGACAATGGAGGGGAATATTGCAGCAAATAGTTTTATGATTATTGTTCATACCACGAGATTCGTGGAGAGAAGACAGTTCAAAGAATACCACAAGAAAACGGTGTGTCAGAAAGGAAGAAAAACAATCATGGAGCGTGCAAGGAGTATGAGATTGCATGCTAGTTTTCCTTTACAGTTCTGGGCAGATGCTGTAGATATTGTTGTTTACTTAATAAACATAGGAATTTCAAGCTCTTTGGATGGTAGAATTCCAGAGGAGGCATGGACATGTAAAAAGACAAACTATTCTTATTTCAAGACTTTCGGTTGTGAATCATTTGTCCATATTGATAAAGAAAATACAACAAAGCTTGAGGGAAAATCCAAGAAGTGTACCTTTATTGGATGCAATGTTAATGATTTTGGTTATTGCTTATGAGATTATGAAAATAAAAAAATCATTAGGAGTATAGATTTCATATTCAATGAGAAGGTCATGTACAAAGATCAGTTGCAGGGAAAGAAACATGGAAAAGAAAAACCAGAATACATAGTTCTTGATGAGATCACTGAAAAAAAATTCCAAAGGTACCGGAAAATCATAATTTACAACAATAGTATTAGAAGACACCTCAAACTCCTGCAAGTGTTGTTAGAATATCTACCAGGTTAAGTCTACCCCTTGAAGGATACTCTCCTTCATTGTATTATTTATTGTTAACTTATTTTGGTGAACGAGAATATTATGAAGAGACAATGTAGGTAGACACCAAAAAGAAGTGAGAGAGACATGAAAGAGGAAATGGAGTCCTTGGTAAATAACTAGACTTGATACTTGGTTTAGTTGCTTGCAGAAAAAAGAGCATTGCAGAATAAATGAGTTTACAAGTTGAAGGAAGAAGATGGAGGAAGAAAGCGATACAAGGTTAGACTTGTTTTAAAGGGGTTTGCACAAAAGAAATGTATATATTTTGATGAAATATTTTCTCTTGTTGTTAAAATGATTTCAATTAGAACTATTTTAAGTCTTGTGGCAGTAGAATATTTGCACCTTGAACAATTAGATGTAAAAACAACTTTTCTCCATGGGGATTTGAAGGAAGAGATTTATATGTAACAACCACATGGGTATGAGGTCAAAGGGAAGGAGAATTTGGTATGCAGGTTGAAGATGAGCTTGTATGGCCTAAAATAAACTCCAAGGTAGTGGTATTTGAAGTTTGATAGGTTTATGATAGAACAAGGTTATAGTAGATGTCATTCTGATCATTGTGTTTATTTTAAAATGCTAGAAAATGGAAGCTACATTATCTTGCTATTGTATGTAGATGATATGTTTGTTGCAGGGTCTAATATGCAAGATATGAATGTTATCAAGAAGAAATTAGAAAATTCATTTGCGATGAAGGATTTGGTTGCCGCAAAGAAAATCCTTGGTATGAGAATAGCAAGAGACATGAAAAATCGCAAATTGACATTGTCTCAGGGTGAGTAGATAGAGAAGGTGTTGGATAGGTTTAAAATGAAGAATGCAAAAACAGTTAGTACACCTTTGGCCAACCATTTCAAATTAACTAAGGAAATGTGTCCCAAGACACAGGAGGAGATAAAATACATTTCTAGGGTCTCTTATTCATCAATAGTTGACAATTTGAGGTATGCGATGGTTTGCACAAGACCGAATATTGCACATGCAGTGGGAGTTGTGTGCAGGTATATGAACAATCAATGTAAAGAACGTTGGTAGATAGTAAAGTGGATTCTCAAGTATTTGAGAGGTACTGCTACTCATGCATTATGTTTTTGCGCTTTAGATACTGTTCTACAGGGATATGCTGATTTAGATATGGCAAGTGATAAAGATAGCAGGAGGAGCACCACATGGTATGTTTTTACTATAGGTGGAACAACAGTAAGTTGGATTTTGAAACTGAAAAATGTTGTTTCACTTTCAATTACAGAGGCAGAGTATGTTGCTGCTATAGAGGTTAGTAAAGAGATGGCTTGGTTACAGAGGTTTATGGAGGAATTAGCAGGAGAATAGAAAGTTGTATTGTGACAGTGAGAGTGTAATTCATATTTCAAAGAAATCAACCTTCCATTTGAAGACTAAGCATATACAACTTAGCTACCATTTCATACGATTCATCTTGGAAGATGGACATTTGAAGTTCGAAAAGATACAAACTAGCTAGAATCCTGCAGACATGTTAACTAAGGGAGTAACCAGGGAGAAACTGAGTTCATGCTCAGTTTCAGTTGGTCTTCAAACATGGAGATGAAGATGAGAAATTTTTCAGGTCCAATAAGGTTCATAGTCCAGCAGATACAACAACATTGGAGTTGTTGAGATCAGTCTCCAAGTGGGAGATTGTTGGTTGTGGAGCCTGATTATCTTCCTGATTCAGAGGTCTTTGTTTTTAGCTGTGTTTATACCCCATCAAGACTTTACACCCCAAAAGAATGTACACTCCTCCATGCAGGGGAGTGCAGAGGGGGGTTACCCCCTTTACAGGTTCCGGGGGCGAAACCCTGAAGGAAAATTCACCTTGTAAATGTATTTTGTAATTTCATTGTAAATTTGGACCATTTATTATAAGGTCGTAGATGTGACGGTAGAAGTTATGTTAGGGTTTTTTACCTTGTAAGGAAACCCTATTTTATGAGTTAAATGTATTGCGACTATGTATCATTGCAAATATTGTATTATGAGTGAGAAGACTGTGAGAGAAGAAGAAGTTACAACGGGTGTGTTGTAGGTTGTATCCCTTAATTTGATGGATAATAATAAAGGAAGGACTTGACAATTTCTCTAGTGGACATAGCCCACACTGGGTGAACCATGTATATCTGTGTCTTTATTGTATTGTGTATCTTCTGTGTTTTATTTCTGCATTTGTTTTATTTTATTACTTTGCGATCCTATTTTCTAACAACTGGTATCGGAGCAAAAGGTAACTTGCAGGAAAAGAGGGTTTCTAGTTAGAGTGGGAGCAACAGTGGAAGATGGAAAGTTTAGGGTTGAGAAATTTAATGACCAAAACTACCAGTTATGGAAGATGTAGATGGAAGATTATTTATATCAGAAGGATATATTCCTACCATTGGGTGGAATAACAAAGAATCTGATGACCATGAAGGACGAAGAATGAGAGGTTCTTGATAGAAAGAAACTATGAATGATACAAATGAGCTTGCAATGTTGGTGGCTTTCAATATTTCGAAAGAAAAACCAACGAAGGAGATGATGAACACATTGGCTAAACTATATGAAAAATCCTCAGGGTCCAATATGGTATTTTTAATGAAGAGATTATTTAATATGAAGATGTAAGAAGGTGGGTCTATTGCATATCATTTAAGTGAATTTAATATGGCTACTAATCAACTAAGTTCTGTAAAAGTGGACTTTGATGATGAGGTCATGGCTCTTCTAATATTGTGCTCATTATTAGAAAAATGGAATGGTTTGGTCATGGTTGTAAGTAACTCAGTCTCTGAACTCAAACACTTTAAAATTTAATGATGATGTTGTTGTTATCCTTAGTGAGGAAATGCGATAGAAAATTACATGTGAGACATCAGGTAATGCATTAAACATGGAGAACAGGGGAAGACAAAAGGATAGAGGAAAGAGATCAAGGAACCGTGGAAAATCTAGGAAGGGAAGATCCAAATCCATATTTGGAAAGATAGAGTGTTGGAATTGTGGGAAGAAAGGACATATGAAGAAAGACTGTAGAGCTCCAAAGAAACAAAGAAATGAACAGCAGGAGAAAAACTAGGAAGTAAATGTAACAGGTGATGTGTTACAAGATGCTTTGATTCTTTTTGTAGATAATATTTTTGAGTCTTGGGAGGTAGATTCAAGGGTTTTATTTCATGCGACACCCCATAGAATTTTTTTTCTAGATTATGTTTAAGGTGATTTTGGACAGGTTCATTTGGGTGACGATGCACACCATGTAAAATTGTTGGAAAGGAAAAGGTAAAAATAAAACAAAGAAATGAAAACCAATAGTTTTTGAAAGAGGTAAGACATGTTCTAGATCTAAGGAAAAATATGATTTCAACAGGACAATTAGCAAGTGAAGTTTGTATATCCATATTTACAGATAAGGTGTGGAAGGCCACCAAATGATCATTGTTGATATAAAAATGAGAGAAGGTAGGTACATTGTATTTATGTACTGGTAATACTGTCTCTTCTATTTCTTTAGTTTCTATATGAGTGGATACAACACTGTGACATCATAGGCTTGGACACATGAGTGATAAGGGGATGCAGATACTTGAAAAAATAAATATGTTGCCAGATCTTAAACAAATTGATTTGGATTTCTGTGAGAATTGCGTTTATGGAAAACAAAAGAGAGTCATATTTTTCAGAGTCGGAAAAGAAAAGAAGAGTGAAAGGTTAGAGATTGTGCATACAGATGTATGGGTACCAACTCAGGTATCATCCCTTGGTGGCTCTCGTTATTATATTACTTTTATTGATGCAACTAGAACAAATTGGGTTTATTGCATTCGAAAAAAATATGATGTTTTTGATACTTTTAAGAAATAAAAAGATTTGGTTGAGAATGAGACATGAAAAAGGTTGAAGTGTCTTAGATCAGACAATGGAGGGGAATATTGCAGCAAAGATTTTGATGATTATTGTTCATAACATGGGATTCGTACAAAGAAGACAGTTCCAAGAACATTGTAAGAAAATGGTGTGTCAGAGAGGATGAATATGACAATCATGAAGAGTGCAAGGAGTATGATATTCCATGCTGGTTTGCCCTTACAGTTCTGGGCAGATGTTGTAGATACTGCTATTTACTTAATAAAAATAAGACTTTAAATCTCTTTGTATGGTAGAATACCAGAGGAGGCATGGACAAGTAAAAAGGTAAACTATTCTTATTTGAAGTCTTTCGATTGTGAATCATTCGTCCATATTGATAAAAAAAATATAACAAAGCTTGAGGCAAAATCCAAGCAATGTACCTTTATTGGATACAATGTTAATGATTTTGGTGAACACTTATGGGATTATGAAAATAACAAAATCATTAGGAGTAGAGATGTCATATTCAATGAGAAGGTCATGTACAAAGATCAGCTGTAGGGAAAGAAACAAGAAAAAGAAAAACCAAAATACATAGTGCTTGATGAGATCACTGAAAAAGAAATTCCAAAGGTACAAAAAAATCATAATGTACAACAATATGATCACTTAAACTCCTACAAGTGTTGTTAAAAGATCTACTAGGTTAAGTATATCGTCTGAACAATGCTCTCTTTCATTATATTATTTATTGTTGTCTGATTTTGGTGAACCATAATGTTATGAATAAACAATGCAGGTAGAAACCAAAAAGAAGTGGGAGAAAGGCATGAAAGAGAAAATGGATTCCTTGTTAAATAACCAGACTTGGGACTTGGTTCAATTGTCTGCAGAATAAATGGGTTTACACGTTGAAGGAAGAAGATGGAGGAAGAAAGCAGTACAAGGTTAGATTTGTTGTAAAGGGGTTTTCACAAAAGAAAGATATATATTTTGATGAAATATTTTCTCCTCTTTTTTAAAATGACTTCAATTAGGACTATTTTAAGTCTTGTGGTAGGAGAAGATTTGCACCTTGAACAAGTAGATGTAAAAACAACTGTTCTCCATGGGGATTTGGAGGAAGATATTTATATGTAGCAACCACATGGGTATGAGGTGAAAGGGAGAGAGAATTTGGTATGTAGGTTGAAGAAGAGTTTGTATGGACTAAAGCAAGCTCCAAGATAGTGTTATTTGAAGTTTGACAGTTTTATGATAGAACATGGTTATAGTAGATGCCATTTTGATCACTGTGTTTATTTTAAAATGCTAGAAAATAGAAACTATATTATCTTTCTATTGTATGTAGATGACATGCTTGTTGTAGGGTCTAATATGTAGGATATAAATGTGCTCAAGAAAAAAAAAAGCAAATTCATTTGCAATGAAGGATTTGGGTGCCGCAAAGAAAATCCTTGGTATGAGAATAACAAGAGACAAGAAAAATCGACAATTGACGTTGTCTTAGAGTGAGTACATAGAGAAGGTGTTGGAGAGGTTTAAAATGCAGAATGCAAAACCAGTTAGTACACCTTTGGCCAACCATTTCATATTAACTAAGGAAATGTGTCCCAAGACACAGGAGGATATAGAATACACGTCCAAGGTCTCTTATTCATAAACAATTGACATCTTGATGTATGCGATGGTTTGCACAAGACCGGATGTTGCACATGTAGTGGGAGTTGTGAGCAGGTATATGAACAATCCAGGTAAAGAAAATTGGGAGGTATTAAAGTGGATTTTTAGGTATTTAAGAGGTACTTCTACTCATGCATTATGTTTTGGCGGTTCATACACTATTCTACAAGGATATGTTGATTCATATATGGCAGGTGATAAATATAGCATAAGGAGCACCACATGGTATGTTTTTACTACAAGTGGAACAACAGTAAGTTGGATTTTGAAACTGAAAAAATGTTGTTGCAATTTCAACTACAGAGGCAGAGTATGTCGCTGCTACAGAGGCTAGTAAAGAGATGATTTTGTTATAGAGGTTTATGGAGGAATTGAGAAAGAAGAAGGAGAATAATAGGTTGTATTGTGACAATGAGAGTGCCATTCATATTGTAAATAACTTAGCCTTCCATTCAAAGTCTAAGCATATACAAATCATGTACCATTTCATATGATCCATCTTGGAAGATGGACATTTGAAGTTGGAAAAGATACACACTAGCCGAAATCCTGTAGACATGTTAACTAAGGGAGTAACCAGGGAGAAATTGAGTTCCTGCTCAGTTTTAGTTGGTCTTCAAGCATGAATATGAATATGAGACATTTTCTAGGTCCAATAAGGTTCATAGTCCAACAGATACAACAACGATGGAGTTGTTGAGATCAGTCTCCAAGTGGGAGATTGTTGGTTGTGGAACATGATTATCTTCCTGATTTAGAGGTATTTGTTTTCAGCTGTGTTTATACCCCATGAAGACTTTACACACCAAAAGAATGTACACTCCTCTACCCAGGGGAGTACATAGGGGGGTTACCCCCTCTACGGGGTTCAGGAGCGAAGCCCCCAAAGGAAAAATTGCCTTGTAAATGCTGTTGTAGGAAAATCTCCCTGCGGACAGGTAGATCGCCTCTAAGAGCTTGACCCTAACTCTAAGACAAAAAATGCTTAACGTGGACACTATCTTCCTTTCAAATCTATCTAAACTAACACATGAGAAGGAAGGAGAACAAAAGTACCTCTTTATTGACGTTTGTCCCTGCACGCTCCGAGTTGCGCTCTGATGCTTTGTTCTTCGCTGAGTTCTGTAGACAAACAAGATACAACCACTTCCTACTCTATTGATGTTAGCTTGAAAATAAATCTATCTATTAATGATAATTTCATGTGACATTAGACACAAACTAGAAAGAAACAGGCCAAGCATGTCATATTAATGAGAATGACGACAATAGTACTTACAATCGTAGATGCGAGTGCGATAGCTTCGTCGGGTCCTCTTCGTCTAACCCTTGCTCGAAAGATCCACAACCTAGATAACAACAGCTTCACTGATCACTCTCCTTTGGCTGACTGTGTGTTTCCTATGAGATCATAGGTTTCATGCTAGCAATTCTTCCTCCCTTTCCACCATCATAGAGCTTGCTTATATAGGTTAAGAGGAGCATAACCTGTTGAGTTATCTTTAGAACAAGTTGGGGGACGTCCTCCTTAGATCAGGGATCTCCTGATGAAACCAAGAATTCGAATGCAACTGCCTTCTAATCTTGAAATCCTCCCCTTATTCTCCTCAACGGGCCAACTACTGCCTCAGATTAGGTATCGCTCCTACAAAAGGGGCATCAGAGCGTTGTAGCGCTCCCTGAGAAGCTTAAGGGAAGCGCCAGTGCTCCAAAAGTGAGTAGCGCTCCTGTAAAAGGGCAGGGGAGCATTATAACACTCCTTGAAGCCTTGTAGGGGGGTGCCAGTGCTCCTAAGTCTGATATAGGGGAGTGCTCACCCTCAAAACCTTTGATTCAGAGCTCTTTTCAGGTGTCAAGAGTTCCTTGACTTCAGTTAACCAGTTCTCCTTCTCCAAACCAAGTACATGAGATGTTTTAAGTGCCTCCTTAGTGTCGTCATTATGGCAGTATGCTTGAATGATGTCTTCGACATTTGTGAACAACTTGCGACACTTGCGAAAGTTGTAAGGAAGATGTGACACTTACGACAATTGAGAGGAATGTTGAGTAATTTTGACGTGTAACAGAATGCCCCCCAAAGTATGAAGTTAGAATATGCAAACTGATGACTGAAATACTTTGTAGATGTTCAAGCAAGGGTATAGACTCGGAGAACCTGACAAAAGCTACACACAAACATGCAACACATATCATGACATATTTCAAAACCCAAGGCAGACATACCTATGCTTGGGTGATCAAGACTTGCGAGATATGGCCGCCATAAAATACACTGCGGATCCATAATTGTATTGACAAGAATGTATAGCCACTGAAGATACAACATGGATCTATACTCTGATGACTCAGACTGATCGTAGCCACGAAGAATACACAGTGGATCTACGAGATGATAAAACATAGTCACGACCAATACAATGTAGATCTATGTAACAGTGTATGTGTTCTTTGTCCAATGGAAATCCCTTCGCAGCCTGGGCAAAGCATATATCAAAGTGATTACTCAACCCAGGGTCTTCTTACCAATCCCAATATGGTACAAATCTGACCATGTGAATAGATGTCCTGACGTCGAACATGGCAGAAATCACTTGATTACCGGTCAATGGTGTGAACCGTTAACAAGTGCGAGGGAGATCACCATTAATGTCAATGATTCCCAAGGTACCCTAGTACATTCCAACGAATGTGAATAGATGAGCTGAGGTCGAATATTCGTGGAATCATCCGATCAGGGGTCAATGATGTAAACCCACTGTTGTATGTGAGGAGGCCTGCCATTGAGGCATGCAGGTCCCAAAGTACCAACTAGTTTCTAAGCCTAATTCCTGGATAATGTGTTGGAGTCGACATGAATAGACTCGTCGAGGGAGGGCCTTGATGTATCCCCCATCAACGACATGAAACGAACATGGAGATGTAATTGGCAGATCAAATGGACATGGAATGACACAGGTTTTGAGACAAGATATTAGGGATGGATGACTCTCGAGGCGGATACTTTCTTTGAACACTGAGGCACAACAACAAAACATGACATGGACCAAAACTATGTAGTGGATACTGTGACTTGCGTCGGGTGACCCAAAGGAGCGAAAGGAACTCAGAGGATTGGTTCAGTGCATAGGTTCAACGGACTATGATATGTGCAAATGACAAAGTGCCATGTTCAAGGGCGACTCTAAGAAGTGCTAGATGATGTTCTCAAGAGACTACTTGGTTTACTCCTTTCAATTTTTCCCCCATCCAGATAGATGAGTACCTCTTTTTGATTTAATGAGCTCGAGGAGGATAACACATGCTCGATATAACTCACCTTCGGTAAGTTCCTCTTCATTTGTTTAACAAATCAGAAGAAGTAAGGGTTCGGTCCCATATGGGCCTGTTGATGTGTGCTTTAACGAGCCCAAAGATAGAAAACTCGAAGGTTTTTTGGGATTATAGAGTTTGGAAAAACACTTAAAAGAGAACTCTCTCAGTTCTTTTTTCATACAGTAGTCCAACGAGACCGAAAAAGGAGTAAACTATCGCTCGAAAGACGACCTTTCTGACCTTTTAACGAGTGTGAAAGGAAGCAAGGTCACTCGACAATCTTTTTATATTTAGAGAGTCTGAAAAGGGTTTAAAGTACACTCCAGGGGGGTTCCTTTTTCGTGTGTTCGTGTATCCGTACGGGTCCGAAAAAGAGATAAAAGTTTACCCGATTGCGTTCTCATATTATCGAGCTTGAGAACGAACTAAGACTATGCTCATAAATGTGACAAGGTAAATAATCCATCAGAACTGCCAAGAAACCTGTGATGCCAAAACTACAAACCAGGGTTTAGTAAAGCCATTATGTCATTAGAGAAACCCAAAAATGACTATACCTTATAAAAATTGAAAATTTATAAATAACAATTCATTGAAACTTCATTTACCATTTCATTTTGCACAAGGATTTTGGAGTAGTGGAGAATCTAATTTTGAAGCGGATCTTGTTTTGCTTGCTGCCGGAGCTACGGTTCACCATTTTTCTTGCCGTTCGGACCAAGTAGGTGTCCATTTCTTGCTCTTTTAAACACATGGTTTCACATTCATTTTAACAGCATCATTTAATTAAAACGTGAAGCCCTAAGTCGCCCCAAATAGAACTAAATCGGCCTTTTTAAAAAGTAATGGAAAAAGGGGAATTCTTTTACAAAAAACGCTTTAGAAAAGGATGGATAAGATGTCGATGCCCCTGTAGTCAATTAGATAGGTCGTTTTTGGTAAAAGAGCCCATAAAAAATATTCCCATGTGCCCATGCAGCTCCCAAAGTCGTTTTGATTTTTCAAAACATTTTCATTATTATTTGATGAATGTTAAATGGCTAGGGAGGTCGTGGTAGTTATAAAAGAGTGTGTGGTTACTTTTAAGTGATGTGGGCATCTCGTTCCATGTTTTAAATCGCTTTTAAAAATTGCCAAAATTGCCAAAACGTGGAAATAATGGATTTTTTCATTTTTTTGTTTTGTAGGTAACTTCGGCGACCATGATCGAGTGGAAAGCAAGGGAACATGAGATGGATGACTTAGCCACCTTGTGGAGTCCTCGTACACGGGCCGCTTTGCGAGCTTGTGGTTTGCTCAAATTCTTCAAGTTGCAAAAAATGAAGAGAGATTTTATTGCTCGAGCATATGATTGGCCTCTAGGATGTTGCAGAGCAAGGATTCCGAATTGGCACACAGCTTTTAACCATTGAGTTAGAAGATGTGTACTTTTTGACCGGCCTCTCAAAAAGAGGGGTCCCCATATTGTTTTCCGGGCAGAGGGCGCTACCTGAACAAGTGGACGTGTATCTGGCACGCCACTGTATCCTAGGAGCAAGGCTGGTAGGGGGTAGAATCCCTATCAAGAATATTCGAGAATTGCCCCTCCGGTCTATACTGTTTGCTATCACGAGAGTGACAGGGAACAATAGCGCTCATCTGGCATCAAGATCGCAGGTGGCTTACTGTGTTCAGTGTTTGGAACCAACACTATTCAATTGGAAGGCAGGGTTCCTTCGAAATGTGAAGGAACATATTTCACGGTGCAGGACTGGACAGAAGCAGTTTGGTTATGGCTCATTTTTGGTCTCATTTTTTCTAGAGCGCATCCCTCAGATGCAGCCTCAGATAGCACTGGCGGTGTGACCAGTGGATGAACTGAGGATGGAGAGGTGGACTAGTCTGTCTCCAAGGCTAGTGTCGGAGTCAGAGTTCCATTTCACTGGCGATTTCTTTGCCTGGCTGAGACGGCAGTATCTCTGGATAGAGGACTTCTCTTATGCTGAGGTAGATTTTTGCGAGAGCATGGATTTGATTTTGCCCGCGGGGGAAGACTGGGATGAGTTAGGTAAGAGACTGATCCATACCTTGTTTAGTTTTTGTTTTTAAAGTTTTTGATGTATATATATATTTTTTTTGGGTTTTTAGAAGAGTTTTAACAGATGTATTGTTTCCAACATGCATACAAGGGAGCAGTGCGTCTGACTGATGTACCAGTACCAGGACGTCATGGGGGCATCCCAGTTGCAGCAGATCCAGTAGTATCAGCGATGGGTCTCTGGGAGGTTGAGAGAAATCTCCAAGGCCTTATGATGGACATTCCTCCTTTGCGGAGGGGAGAAGTGACTTTACATCTGCAGCGGCACACTGTGGGAGTACCGGAGAATATCAATTCTCTGTTGAGGCGCGTAGTGCGCGCGGTGGTGTGTTACTCGCAACACAATGTAGTGCGGGGAGATTAGAGTCTCTTCGGTGATCATATTTTGTATGCCTTGTCAGGCGACGTTGTATGAGTGGAAAGACCCAATATTTTGCTCTTCTACGTACTTTTTGATGTAATACAAACATTTCAGTCACGCCATATATATATATATATATATATATATATACAGTTTCGAGTTTTTACGATGCCAATGATTTGTACATGAAGATGTCTGTGATGTGTTTTAATTTGCATGTAATGTACATATTTGATTTTCTTAAATCTTATATGTGGGCAAGATACCGATCCATGATATAATTAGCTAATGCATCTGAAACACTATTAAGTTCTCTTGGAATGTGTCTATATTCAATGTAATCGAACATTCGTTCAAGACGACGAACTTGTAAGTGTAGACGTAACAGGATAGGACTACGGATAGCGTAAATATGGTTGAGTTGATAAACCACGAGTTGGGAGTCTAAGTACACAATGATATGAGAGATACCTAGGGAGGAGGCTTGGGTCAACAGTCCAATGACAACGTGATATTCTGCCATATTGTTGGTTGTTGGTCCTAAGAAGATGCCTCTTGAACTCATCACCTCGTCAAATTGGTAAATAACCCATGCTGTCGAAGCAATGTTCTGGATATGTCGGCTAGCGCCATCCGCGAACCCAAAAAAGATAGGAAAGGAAGACGTCATTTGCGCATGAAAACACAGGCACAGTCATGAGTGGCAATGGTAAAGACTCGAGCACGCGAAGGAAATAGACACACCAAACTAAAATACAATAATGTACAAAGTACGGATGTTAGGTGATCTAGGCATAGTACTTTTTAAGGTAAAGTCCGTTTCGGGGCTCTCCCAGGGAAATTCCATCATGATCAACTAATTCATAGGCACCTTTATGTAGGACAGATTTCACGATGTAAGGACCGTGCCACATAGGCTCTAACTTTTCTGTTCCCAATTTATCGTGAGCTTGGTCGTAAACGAGGACTAAGGCTCCTTATGCAAAAGTCCGAGGGTGGATAGATTTGTCATATTGACTCTTAATTCATTTCTGATGTGCCTCATTGGCGAGAGCAGCATCGCGACGTGTTTCGTCCAATTTGGATAGATACAAGAATCGTTCTTCTTCGACCAAAGTGTGGGGCAGGAGTTTGATTTTTAGTTTGAGTGATGGGATCTCACACTCGATTGGTAGGACGGCTTCAATGCCATAGACCAACTGGAAAGGAGTGAATCCAGTCGAGGTTTTCATAGAGGTGCGATAAGTCCAGAGAGTGGAGAAAATTTGTAAATGCCACGATGTTTTGTTTTCCCCTACCATGCGTTGGATCATGGTTTTTAGGACTTTGTTTATAGTCTCAACTTGTCCGTTTTCCTGAGGGTAGTAAGGGGATGAGTTTTCATGGCGAAAACCCAATTTGACATGTAACTCGCTCATCATCTGGTTTTTGAAGTGTGCACTATGGTCGTTGACAATGGCACGTGGTACACCAAAATGAGTTATGATGTGGTTGAAGAGGAATAGAGCTGCAGTTCAACCATCATTCAGGAAGGTAGGCATAGCCTCAACCCATTTTGTGAAATAATCGACGGCAACGATGATGTAACCGTGCCCCCCGACTGAGGTAGGCTTACACTGCATGAAATCGATGCCCCATTTGGCAAAGGGGCCGATGGCGATAATAGGGTGCAGCGCAATAGGGTGGGTGCGTGCCTTCTTGTTAAAAAGTTGGCAGGGTGGGCATTTTTTGACAGCCTCGATGCAATCTTTGAAAATCGAGGGCCAAAAGTAGCCGACACGTAGGATTTTTTGGGTTGTGGCCATCCCGGAAAGGTGACCACCACAGGCGCCAAGGTGACAATCGTTCAAAACGTGTTCAACCTCCTCGTGAATCAGACATCGCCGAAGGATGGTGTCAATACCCCGGCGATACAAGGTGTCGCCAATGATGAGATAACAGTGAGCGTGGTGACAGATGCGTCGATGCTCTTCGTGAGAGATGTTGGGATGAAAACGTTGGGTTTGATGGTAGAGGAGAATGTCTCCGTACCAAGGATCAGAGGTGTTGATGAGGAAGAGAGATTCATCAGGGAGAGAATCTCTAGGTTCAATGTTTTCATCGGCATGAGGGAGAGCGCAGATGAGCTCGACAAACACCAGAGATTTTTTGGCTTTGGCCTTTGTAAACTCCAGATCGAATTCTTGAAGAATAACGATCCATTTTGAATATTTTCCCACAAGTACTTGACATGTCAAGATGTGGTACATAGGGTTGGAGTCTGCGATTACCGTGGTGGTGCGTAATAAGATGTAGTGGCAGAACCTTTGGATAGTGATGACGGCTGCCAGAGCCAGTTTCTCAACATGCGAATATCTGAGTTCGGGTCCAGATAAACTCTTGCTCAGATAATAAATCACATGTTCTTCGCCGTTAGGATCTTCTTGAACTAATACCATCGCGATGGTGGAAGTAGAAGCAGCCAAGTAAAGGATATAATCCTTTGTATATTCGGGGGGATGTAACAAAGGTGCGTGGGTCAAAGCGTGCTTGAGAGCATCGAATGACCGTTGGGCGGTTGCATCCCAGATGAAAGGGATGTTCTTTTGCAGTAACCGCATAAATCCTTTAGTGATCTCGGCATAGTTGCAGATGAAATGGCGAAGAAAGTTTGCTTTGCCTTGCAAACTTTGGAGTTTGGTTAAATTGGTAGGTGGGGGTAAGGCTAATATGGCCTTAATCTTTAAGGGATCCACCCTGATCCCGTCTTTGGAGACAATGAAACGGAGGAGTCGACCGGATTCGACAACGAAGATGCATTTGTGTGGGTTCAGACGAATACGATAGAACCTACATCGAAGAAAAATCGCCCATAAATGATCAATGTGATCGAATCGATTTAGCGAATGGGCGGGCAAATCGTCGAGGTACGGTTCTTCTATATGTTTGATGTCGTGGAAAGCGTATGACATGGCTCGCTGGAAAGTAGCCCCAACATTTTTAAGGCCAAAAGGTAGCTTTCGGTAGGCGAAAGTACCCCAAGGGCAGATGAAGGCTGTCTTGTGTTGATCCGCAGGCAAGATTTCAATCTGGTTATATCCAGAAAAACCATCCATGAAAGAGAAGATTACGCTCCCTGCACAATTATCGATGATTTGATCGATGAAGGGCATAGGGTAGTTTTCCTTGGGACAAGCTTTGTTGAGATCTCGATAGTCAACGCAAACACGGATGGTCCCTTGTTTCTTGGCAACCGGAACAAGGTTGGAAACCCATTCGGTTAAAGGGATGGGATAGATGAAGCCAGATTTTAGAAGTTTTTCAACTTCTGCCTTTATAGCTGCGATTTTCTTGGGATGAACTGGGCGAAGTTTCTGTCGAACCGGTTTTGCATCAGGGTAAGTCTTGATTTCGTGTACTACGATTAAAGGGTTGATCCCTGGCATTTCCTCGTAGCTCCATGTGAAGACATCGCAGAATTCTTTAAACAAAGCGGTGTAAGAGACCACTTCGTTGGGTGTGCAATTAGCACCTAGATTAATGTTTTCCACGACACCTTCTTTGATCGAAATGTCGATCGTGATCGTAGTAGAGATGTTACTCATGTTCCCCTTAGAGAGAGTATCTTGTGTGAGGATAGGAGATTGCGGAGCATGGGTAACATCAAGCGGGAAGACAGAGTGTGTGTCTTCGCAAATTTCTTCCAACAATGGAAGAAAAGAGGATCGATGATGGTTATCATCCCAAGGTAAGTCGTCGATGCTGAGCATTTCCATAATCGATTCGTCCGAAGGGAAAATGTGGGAAATGTAATCGATGATAGATGATAGGGAATCCAACCATGAGGGCATCAAAAAGGCATCGGGTGCCAATGAATGTGAATTGTTGGAAGAGGGAGAGGCAGATTGGATAGCTACGTATGCGGCCTCGGCTAGGCTAAGTGGCATAGTGTCACTGAGCACATCGAATTCCAAAGGACTAGGTACAATCCAAGGATCAGATGAATCCAAGGATTGATAAGGCATAGTTGAGACCATATTGACAACGGAAATATGATGTGCAGTAGGTGGAAGTGGGGTAGGGAAAGTACCCATAAGGCTAGAATCTTTCAATAAGCCAATACCAATGCTTTCATACGTAACTACGTGGTCTCCAAAAAAAGAAATGTTGTTGGTGGCAGGGATGCGAGCGTCGGGTGTACAGAAATCAAGTTGATAGATGGTGACAATTTTGCCTTGATGGGGGAATTGTACACATCGGAACACCAACGAGGCGACGACAGTCATAGCATAGAACCAACTTCTTTCGAGTAATAGGTTGTAATCGAGGGGAGCATCAACCACCTCGATGTCAACGGTAACATTTTTTCCGCCCAACTGAACGACTAAGGATTGTAATAATCCATGAGGATGAAAACCTCGTCCATCAAAAGTGCGTAACATTGTAGGGGATTTGTTAAGGGCGGGTGATTTCAATCCTTTCCAACAGGCTAGAGATATGACACAAGTAGAGGCTCCCTCATCCAGGATAGTTTGGTGGATTTGTTGATTGTGAAGAACAACATCGATTTGGAAAGCTAGCTGGTGGGAGAGTTGCGGTTGATGGTCGTCTAGATTAAACGTGAGGTTGTTTGATGACTCGGGATCAAAAGCGCTGATAGCGGCTAAGAGTGTTCTACGTTGGCTGGGACTGTGTTGTAGAACTTCCAGGGCGGACATAGCACATGGTGCTTGGGCCAAATATTCTACAATACTATAATTTTGGGCAGCCTATGGGTTAGGATTGAAATTAGATTTACGGATGGTGCTCTTAGGAGGGCGTAAGATGGAGTCAAAATAAGGTTTCTCAATCTGGAGTGGCCCGGATGGAGGGCTAACAGACGGAGGATTAGCAGAGGATGACAACGAGTCTAGAGGAGAACCGTTAGCAATCTTCGGCTTATCAGGTTTAACTGGTGTGTCATATGTCGCAGAGCGAGTGGTTAGATTAACCCCGTTAAACATGTAAATGTGGGCACTTGTCGAGGCCTCATCATGGGGTTGGTTGGAAATGCCCCTCGGCGTGGGGGTTTGTGCAACCAAAGATTACTGCTGTGGAAAAGGCTGAGTAAGCACATCGGGTTGTGAATTTCCCTTGAAAAGTTTGGCCACTTCATTGTGATGTGGGTAGTCTCGAGTGTAGTGATTGTCTCCACAAATGAGACATGGGAATTTCAGCGTTCGTTGTGGTTGTTTTCCGACAGCAGGGGTTTGTGGTTGGGTTTTGGGTTGTTTGTTGTTATTGTTTTTCTTTGGTTTATTTTTCTCTTTCTTCTTGCCCCCAAGTTGTTGTGAAGGGGTTGATTGGACCGCATTCACATCAGAGACCTGAGTTTGAGGGGGGGTAGAAGAGGGTCCAGTCAGGCTGGGAGCGGTCGTTGAAGTGGGTCGTTGAATTTTTCCATTCGACTGGGTCGTAGATTGGGTTTTGACAGAGCCAATAATTCCATCCACGTGGGAAGAAGACGATGGTTTGGATGGATCGTTAGTGGCACAGGGGGCATTCGGTATCAACTCATACAGAGTACCAGATTGTGAATAGACTAAGTCTAAGTACTGAGCTCGGGCAATGGCTTCTTCCTCAGTGACTACGCCACCCATGGCAACATCACGAGCGATCTGGGGTAACAATGATTTTGTGAACCATTCTGCTAACAATTGGTCAGGAATGACCGCTTTGATTAGCCTTCGTCGTCATCTCCATTCATGGATATGATCGGAGATATGTATGGAAGTTGTCTGACGAAGGGAGGTTAATAGTTCGGTACCCGTCTTGTATCGAATGGGCAACTGGAAGTGTGTGAGGAAGGACATGGTGAGGGAGTTGAAATCGTGAAAAGATGCGCGTGGTAGTTCAATATACCATTTCGCTGCGGAACCCGTAAGTGTTTGTTGGAAAAGACATAAACAAATAGAGTCGTCCATGAGGGAGTTGGATGAACACCACAAATGGAACCTCATCACATGGTTGTTTGGGTCTTCTCCAGACTTTCCGTCAAATTTTGGGATATCAGAAGGAAGTTTAGCTGGAATAGTTGGCCAAACCGGAGAATGATAAATAGGATCATTCGTTAACCAAGACAAATCTGGAAGGTCCAGGGTAGCCAGAAAATTTAGTTGTCGGTTAACCTGTGGGTAATGTTGGTGTGGCAGAGGAACACCAGTGGGGCCCATTACCGGGTTATGTGGATAATTATAACTAGTGGGCCTTCTCATGTGAGGTTGGTTTTGACCATAGTACACAGGATTTGAGGTGTTTTGAGAAGCACGTGTTAGCGGAGGATAACTGGATGGGTTTTGTGGGTTATAGATTGGGTTTGGCATTTTTCCATAAGGGGGTTGTTGCGGAGTCTGAGCATTTTGTCCTGCCAAGAACTGTGGGTTTCCTTGAAAAAGGACGTTCCACGGATTAGGTGGGGCGGACACATTTTGTCTGTGTGGTTGATGGTAGACTCCGGATTGAGGCTGCCCCCTAGCATGAGGGTGCCCCCCGAATGGGATTTGTCCTCCGATGGGAGGATGCCCCCCAGCTTGAGGTAGAGTTCCCAGAATTTGAAAGCCAGACATAGAAGACTGACCGATGCCGCCAAGTGGGTTAGGACCACCAAGACCGGTTCCTCCGGGTTGTTGGATAGGTATGGAACTTCCCGGTATAACTTCGGTGGTAGTAGTTTGGGCAGTGGAAGCATTCAGTGCCCTGAATCCAAAAGGGAGTGTAGGTCTTGGTGTTACAGGTGTACCAATCAGAGCTTGATTGACCATCGCGTTACCAGCGGGAATAGTCGGAATGTGAGTGATCCAGGTGGATATCGGTGGCCACCCACCTTCTCCAACTGGCCCAAAACATGTTTCTGGCAATTTTGGTAATTTACTATTTTTAGCAGTTTTAACTTCCGGGGCCAT
>JZKD02S2269058.1:297346-313230 GCA_000966675.3 Picea glauca | reverse complement strand
GGCTTGTGACAAGATGTCGCAGGAAAATTTGCAGCCATTGGAGAGCGGATTGTTGACGCCAAAGAGTTCGAAAGAGGGACTTGATTCTCAGTGGGAAGGCTGGCAGTCTTCCAAGCACAGAGTGAACAGTGGGTGAGCAGCAGCCAGAGAGCAGTGGTTGAGGGACATAGCTAGTTGTTGTGCAAGGCATGTCAAAGTATCCAGGTGATTGTCGAAAAGGATTTTCAAGTAAAATCAGTTGATATAACTTGAAAGGAGAAGAGTATTGAAGCTCAGGTAGATAATCATAAGATTTTGTGGGTCCAAAATCCTTTCAGTGGGAAGGCGTGATCAGAATCTGGACCAGGGGGCAAATTTTAGCTCAAAAATCAAAGTTCTTAGAATCGCCTCAAAACAAATGGGTTTGTAGCCCTCGACATCACGAACCCAACACAACTCGTTTCGTCTCAAACGGACGTCGGGAGAGAAAGTTATCGCGATCTGTTCGAATTGCCAAACAAGAAAAAAAAAGGACACTGACTGGGCAGTCCGTACAGGCTGACTGGACATCCGTACGATGACGTGGTAGCTGAAGTGGTAGCGCTGACGTGGCGGTTTGTGACTGGTTAGCAGTTGAACGATTGTGGTATTGACACGTGGCAGTTCATTGTCGAATGAAAAGGTGCCACGTGGCCCAATGAAGGGCTGCCACGTGGCACCCTGGGTTTGACTATTTGGTTCATTTATTAAAAATTTGTGGAGGCCACGGGGTTCGACCCCCGGACCTCTCCACATTACAAGCACCTTAACAAAGTTCTGCCAACCACTATTCCGCTCATTGGTACTTGAAAGGTATACACATTTGTTTATATTTAAATTAAACATTGTGTAGTGGTGGCCGGGGGTCGTGCCAGGGCTAAGCCCCGGCCCGAGGTTTCTTCATACCTCATATGACCATTGTCAACGGAGGGCGCACGGGAAATGTGTTGTGGTGTTAACCCATGGTTCCATAGCATAACATATAACCGCGCATAATAATGGAGTGGGGTTTGAAAATAGCCGTGGTTTGTTTGCGCGGGAGTTTTCAATGATTAGCACCCGGTTCTATGGTACATCACACATGACCGTGTGTGTTAAAGAAATGGGCGCGCGGGGTATTAAAGTTTTTATGCACGGTTTTATTTCCGTTTTAACCTATGGTTATATATGTATAGAATTTGCGTGCGGATTTAAATGCAAAGCAAAGTTATATTACCACATTTATTATATAATGTGTGTGGTAATGTTTTGTGCACACAGTTGTATATTCGTGTGGGGTTTTAATACGTTAGCCCACGGTTTTGCGTGTTTAACCATATGAACCTGCACAATGGCGCACGGGATTGGTCTTCGGTTTTAGTTTTATTTCAAACGGTTTTTTCCCGCCACTTGTCACTTTTACATTGAACGGTGGCACTTAGCCCCTTGGTGCGCGGGGAACATGGCCATATGGTCCCCCATGCGCCCAACACCTCCGACCTTGGGGGCTTTGATTCCGTTAACCGTTCGACAAATTGGCGCATTTTGAGGGACGCGCGTGTGTGCTGGGGTTTTTGACCGAAAACGCTCAGAAGCTGGGTTCATTCACCCACAGGGGCGAAATGGCGAACCAGACACTGAAGCTTGAAGGGGAAAAATGGCAGAAGGCATAACTTTTGAAGTTTTTGGCCAAATCGGGTGCTGTAAAAGTCCAGCTAGGGGTTTTTGGACGTTCTAAGTCCAATGGTGATGTTTTCACAGGAATTTGGAGACTTCTAATGTAGGTTTTCAACCATTGAAGCTTGAGGAAGCTCCAAGGAGCCTTAAAGCCCTCATTGTTTGAGGCATTGCTCAGATGAGCCCATGTCCATTTTCTGAGACTGAATAGTCATTCTTGACTGTTTATTATGCTCTGAACACATTGGGACAGGTTTCAGATCCATTGGAGGACTTCTACAGGTATTTTTGCTCCATTGAAGCTCAGGGAAGCTTGGAGGCCACATGTAGAAAAAGTCATTGCTGGATGAGACAAGATCCATTTGCAGAGTTTTAATAGTCAAATTTGGGGTTTTTATGTATTCTGAATCCAATGGTACAGTATGTAAATCCATTGGAGTTGATAAGAATCTTGTAAAGATCATTTGAAAAACTAATCCCAAAGAGCCAAGTCCATTGAAGGAGGATCAAGGAGATGTAGCCCAGAGAGGGGTGAACTCCTTTATCATCTTGCTATTGTTGTGAGTTTGCTGTGTTATTTGCTGCACTTTATATTGCTGTGTTTTGAATTATAACACATGATTAACCTATTGAAAGAACATTCCTCACACATAAACATTGACAAGAACAAGCAAGAACTTAACACATAAACTAGTCTTGCATATTTTAACACATGAAGCAAGGTCCTGTTAAGGTTTATTTTTATGAGGTAGAGGGTGCTTGCATAGCATAACAAGTCAACCTTATATTTTCAGATCAGCGGCTATGTATCTTTGCGAATATTGTTTTCTGAGTGAGGATATTGTGAGAGAAAGAAGAGGAAGTTACAACGGGTGTGATGCAGGTTGTATCCCTTCATTTGCTGGATAATAATAAAGGAAAGACCTGGCAATTTCTCTGGTGGACTTATTCCACACTGGATGAACCACATATATTTGTGTCTCTATTGTATTGCGTATCTTCTGTGTTTTATTTCCACATTTGTTTTATTTTATTGCTCTGCGATCCTGTTTTTCTAACACTACTAACAATGTACAAAGGGAGGTTGTATATCCCAAGTTGTGACACTTTGAAAAAGTTCATATTGGATGAACTGCATAAAATATCATATGTTGGTCACCCTGGTTATCAGAAGATGATTACAACCCTTAGGAAATTCTTTTTTTGGCCAAGAATGAAAAATGACACAATTGATTATCTAGATAAATGTCTAGAGTGCAAACAGGTCAAGTTAGAACACCAACAACCAGTGTGGATGTTACAACCCCTACCTATTCCAGAATGGAAATGAGAAACCATTTCCATGAAATTCATCACTGGACTACGCAAATGACCAAACAAAATGATGTCATCATGGTAGTTGTGGATAAATTGAGCAAGGTTGCCCACTTCATCCTGGTAAAATCCACTTGCAAGACAATAGACATTGCCAACATCTTCATGAAACAAAATATTTAGATTGCCTGGGATTCCCAAGGAAATTATATCTCATAGGGATGCCAAATTCACCTTGGAATTTTGGAAGTTCGTGTTCAGTGGCCGTGGAACACAACTGTTGTTTAGTACAACCTACCACCCACAAAATGATGGAAAAACAGAGAGGGTGAACCAAATATTAGAAGACGAACCGAATATTAAAATACATGTTAAGGATGCATGTAATGCACCATCCCATGAAATGGGAAGAGTATTTACCCTTGGCATAATTTTCCTACAATAATGGATACTGATAATCATTGAAAATGGTCCCTTTTGAGGCCCTCTGTGGCACAAAATGAAATATTCCAATCAACTGGGATAATATAGTAGATAGGGTTACCCTTGTGCTTGAAATGTTAATGGAACTAGAACAACAAATGACCCAGATAAACATAAATATGAAGGTGGCCCAAGACTGACATACGAGTTATGAAGATAACAAAAGAAGTCATAAAGAGTTTAAAATAGGAGATCATGTCTATATCCGAATCAAACCAAGGAGAATATCCTTAAGGAAGAGAGCGTGTGCTAAGATAGCGCCTAGATTTTGTGGCCCTTTCGAAATTCTGGACAGAGGGGGACCTGTAGCTTATAAACTGGCCTTTCCCCCCACAGTGAAGGCACATATTGTGTTCCATGTTTCCTTATTAAAGTCATATATACATGATGCTACTCACATAATTGATTGGTCTGTGATACATATAGAGCTAGAGGGAGAGTTCCAACTAGAGCTACAGTTTATCCTAAACATGAGAGATATATCTCTCAAGAACATAACCATTTCACAGGTCAAGGTGTAATTGAAACAATTTGGTCCCGATGAAGCGACTTGGGAAATGGAGGATTCCATGAAACATGCATACCTTTTTTTGTTTATTGCTGAATATGGAATTTTCTACGTTAAATAGAACACCGAGGGCGATGTTCTTTTAAGGGGGAAGGGATTGTAACACCTCTGTTTCTCCTAGTCTATAATTATAAGTGTTATTATGGAAAAACAATAATCCAAACCGTGGGTGATGAAGGATACACAATGGACATTGATAGATTTTTTAATATTTCAATATATATAAATATGTTTGTTTTTAATAAAATAGAGAATGTTGAGTTACTGCTGAAGGGATGGCCTTCACAGGTTACGATGTCATGAGAGGAGTGGGAGAGATGGAAGCCATAACTTTTTTGAATGAATATGCTAGGTAGTACCATGCATAATTAAAATTATATGGATCCAAACTGTCCTCAACCTTAGAAACTGACCATCGGTCAAGATAGTAGTTGGAATAATTCTCAAAGGAGTTAAGAACGGATGGGAAAATACCTTCAGGAAGTTTCTGACACAATCCACATGGTCCTTAGGGAATAAGACGAGAAGAAAAGGGGGAGAGCAAGGGTTGAAGGAATTACTGAAGAAACATCTTATGGAACTCCTCTCGTGACATCGTATCTTGGCTCGGGGGTGGCTAGTTGTAGTGAAGTTTAATGCAACCTTGCCTACGGTTGGGTGGAGAGCGGTTCTCTCTACAAAAATACTCAACATATCTCAATTTTTTGTAGATAAGTGTCTCTTCCACCTTTGTGTATTGGCATGATTATGTGTTGGTTAAATGAACAATATAATATTTATATGTAACCATTTGGTCTGCAAATCAAATTGTGTATTCTGGAGACACCAAAAATTGTGCATAATGTTTAATTTCGTGAAGATTTTTACATTCTTGCTTGCGAATACTTCATGTCTTGTGAGAATTATTTATGAATGTATGTTTGTGAATAAAGTTTTGTGGCTTGTACATAGAAAATGATACAAATATTTATGGTTGTTATGAATGCGTATAATTCAAGTTATCTATACTAAATTGAGGGGAGAGACATACCTACTCACTATGTGAATCAATGTAATCCTATGACATATGCATGTACTCTCATGTATATACATATATACCATGTGCGCCATAGCGTTGGAATGCCTAAACTCAACTAGTCTTTCAAAAAATAGGGTACTATGAAAAATCCCTGAGGAAACCATGGAGTACCTTGGTAAAGCACAAGCATCCTCGAGGCTTGATAAGACTGGAGAAGGACTCAAAGAAAGGTATGCATGAAATGGCTAAGTCTAGGCATAGAATGTTAAGTCAGTGGAGAAACCCAAATTTGTTTTAGAAGAATCTTGATCATGGATTTTACACGATGAATAAAATCGAGCCCTTTATTGAGCATGGTTGATATGCAACCTCAGTCGTCGAATGGGATTAAGGGAAATATCTTGATCCTTCATTTGCGCTGAGCATAAAGCCCTACTTTGAAATTAACAAGGGCCATTGATCTGTCAGGGAGTGAACGTGGACAATCTTGGACCGTTGGGTCCATGGAAAGTACACGGTTGGAGCCTCCTAGTCAGAATGACCTTGGAAGCCTGAGGGATGATCTAGACTGTCCATCGTGGTGAGGACACAATTAAAACTTCACCATAGATCTTGGTGAATTTCATTCGAACGGGACCAAAAGAAAAAGGAAACGTCATCACGATGTAACCTGCTAACTAGCATCACCACATGTCTTGATGGAAGGAGGTCATGTGTCACCCTAAAAAGGGGCCATGTGTCATGTAGTTTTGGAATAATTAAACAAGGGCCTACAGAGAATATGGATGACACGTGTCAAGAAGTACGTATGACATGTACCACCCCACTGGTCATGTCACGTGTCAGTAGAAGATGGAAAAATAACTAAGTGTTTAGACTTCTCAGACTCATGAAAGTTAAGATCATAGAATCCCACTCTCGCGAGTTCACGAAAGGAAAAATGAAAATTTTTTGAGACTTTTCGGACTCATGAAAGCTAGTATTGTAGAATATTAAATCCACTAGTCCACAAAAGAAAAAATGACTAAGTGTTGAGACTTGTTAGACTCATGAAAGCTAGTATCATAGAATATTACCTCAGTGAGTCCCCAAGGCCGCGAAGGGAGAATCGACTGAGTGTTGAGACTTCTTGGACTCATGAAAGTTAATATTGTATAATCCCTCCTCCGCAAGTCTGCAAAAGAAAAATTGACTAAGTGTTGAGACGTTTTGGACTCATGAAAGCTACTATTGTAGAATATTACCTCCATGAGCCCATGAGTTCGTGAAGGGAGAAATGACCAAGTGTTGAGACTTATCGAACTCATGAAAGTTAGTTTCCTATAGTTCTACTTCCATGAGTCTGCAAGTCCGTGAAGGTGAATATTGGGTAAGTGCTGAGATTTTACTGCTGGACTTGTGAAAGGAATTTCTTATAGATATGTGGCAAAGAGTCCGGAAATATGTTAATACACGAATAAAAAAGTGTTGTCATTGAAGAGTCCTTGAGTAAGAAGAGAACGATGGAGATGCGAACGGAAGAAAGTAAGACAAGTTAGATAAGTTATGAAAAAAATTGAATACCCCACCCCTTAGACTCCCTTAAGGGGCCTGGTATGTTACAAAGTCATATGAGAGCATGAAACTACACTTGGACTGCTTGGAATCATGAAGGAGTTGAATAAGTTCTATTAGAAACTTATAAAGGGAAGGATATGCTTCCCTACCCTATTTAAAAGAACCTACTAATACCATTCAGCTGACCACGTACTTAGGCCTTTGAGTGCGTTAACATTTGTTGACCAAAAGGTAATTTCTTCAGGATATAACAGGGAGGCGAGGGGTGGTAATAAAACCACCCATAAGAATGAAACTATGGCCTTAGTGACAACCATGTGTTCACCTTAGTTAACTCACGCGTGAATTATGTGGGTGCTTCTCGACAGATAAGTTGTATAACATAATTCATGACCACATTAATGTTGTATAACGATGTGGACTGTTGATCTGACTGTAATCAACGATCACGATTTAAAAACTTACCCACCTAAATTTTGACCACGAAAACCCCAAAAAACCATGGGTAGTAACAAACCATCTGGTCCTATGGTTCTTGAGTCCCCATTTTACCTATCACATGGAAGCCCAATGAAATTCATTGTGCAATGATTAACCCCAGAACCTCGAGAATAGTAACCCGATGAAAAATAATTGCCGGTATTTATCAAAAACCTTCTTACGAGAGAGAGGAACATGATTATACATCGTTTTTACGCAACTAAATAGGCACTGTATGCTACTATAAAACACTATATTTCTACATCATCATATCAAGTTACAAATGTGCCATGTTTTTTTCAGATAATGGACAAGCCGACTAATAAAGAATTCTTGATTCTCAGCACTTAACTAGTCCGAGATTTTTCCAGACAAGATCTAAGAACAGTGATGGTGACCCACCATGAATGGGAGGAGAGTTCACATAACAAAGATGAAGAATCTAATGAAATAATAATGGTATAAACCCCTCCAAACTTGGCTGAGACCGTGAGAAGTCTCAAGGCAAATATGCAAATCTTTAAGGTTGACAATGACCGACTAATGGAGGAGCAGGAAAAAAATATCGAGATAAATGTGGTGTTACTGCAAATTCTATTAGAACTAAAATGACAATTGAAACATGGGACATCGACCAACAACATGGACAAATACTGGCCTAAGAAACCCTAGATTTTACTTGAAATGCAGAGGCACGAACCTGAAATCAACAATGCAAGAATAAACCTTCTCAAGAAGGCTCGTCGTGGAGACAAGACGCATACCAAAACCGAAAATTCATCTGAGGATTTCTCTAGCGAAGGAGTAGAAAGATCCACATAATTGTCCAACTGCAAGACCGGTTCCCATTCCCAGAAGAAGGGGAAGAAAATGAAGTACTCCAAGGGTAGGAACCCCGAGGAATTTAAGAAATCCAAGCCACCTACTTTTGATGGGGAAATAAAAAAAGAGGAAGAGGTAGAATCTTGGATACTGGGCTTGAAGAAGTGTTTTAGAGTTCATAACTACTCTGAGAACTTGAAATCATGAATAAATATATTCAATTTGAATGGAAAGACATATGTCTAGTGGGAAGACCTTAGGAATGTAAAAGGAATCTAGGAAAAAGGGGTTGTCCTGGAATAAGTTTGAGAAATACTTCAAGAAGAAGTACCTTTTTGAGCGGTACTATGATGAGAAGATGGAGTTCCATGAGCTCAAATTAGGACAAATCACTATAAATTAATACATCAAGCAATTTATGGAACTGATGAGGTATGTACCCTACATAAAGGATGAAAAGGTAAAGATGCAACAATTTCTTAGTGGGATTCCTCAATCCTTCTGGAATGGGATTGAATTTGATGAACCTAAAACCATGGAAGATGCCATTAATAAGGCTAGATATTGTTACAAGCAACTCAACCTCAAAATAGAACCCCCCAAGGAATGGAAGAAAAAAAATAAAATAGGATTCAAGAAGATGGGAGTTAAACCTTCAAGGTTCAATATTTTTGGGAATAATCTCGAGATGGGCTTCCCTACCAAAAGTGTGAATCAACAAAACATCCCATCTCAAGGTGGAGATAAATCTATTGTATCGGCCCCGTGTAGGATTGAAAACACAAAGAAGGAACCGTTGAAATGTTGGTGCTGTGGAGAAGAACACATGCTGAGAGACTCTTCTCATAGGAAACCAAACAACAAGGGAGTTTACAACGTCCACTGGGCTACCATAGTCAATGTTGTGGCCAAAAACCAACCAAAAATCCATGCAACTTTGGACAATAGACAAGCATACCACTAAGCAACGATGGTGGAAATGGAAGGTATGGTCACCAACCATCTTATTTCTATTTTTATTGACCCTAGTTCTAACTTGATTTATATTTCTCCTGAAACTGTTGAGAAGTGTAAATTACAACCATCAAAACACACTAATCCATGGCTGGTACAACTAGCCACTTGAACAAAAACAAGGGTAGTAAGGGTGATAACAACATGCCTATTCATCGTGAATGGGTTGCCCACCCAAGCCACCTTAAAAATCCTTCCTCTAATATCATACGACATGTTGATTCACATGGATTGGTTGGCTTCTGATACAGCTAAACTTGAATATTATACAAAAACCTTAAAATGTGAAGATGACAAAGGGGAGAGAAGAACCTTACAAGGAATTTAAAAACTTGTCTCAGTAAGAAAGATATCGACCCTCCAAATGAGGAAGTATTGTAGTAAGGGGTGCCCTTTGTATGAAATAAAAACATTAGATTCCGTTAAGAACAAAAAACCAAGCCTAGAAGATCACCCTATACTGAAATATTTTAGAGATGTGTTACCAAAAGAGGTACTAGGGTTACCTCCCAAGAGAGATATTGATTTCACAATAGAGCTTGTACCTAGAGCAGTGCCAATTTCTAGAGCACCCTATAGGATGAGTACCCCAGAGTTAGTTGAGCTCAAATTGCAACTGAAGGAAATGTTAGACAAAGGGTACATTTGACCTAGTGTGTCTCCCCGGGGACCACCAGCCTTATTTGTAAATACGAAGGATGGCACACTTAGGTTGTCCATAGACTATAGGCAACTCAATAAAATGACAATTAAGAGAAAGTACCCCCTTCCCAGGATTGATGACTTATTTGACCAATTAAGAGGTGCCACCATCTTTTCCAATATTGATCTGAGATCCATATATCGTCAAGTTCGAATCAGGGATGAGGACATCTATAAAACCACCTTTAGGACAAGGTACATACAATATGAATTTGTGGTGGTGCCATTTGGTCTCACCAACATGTTAGCCACTTTCATGTGTTTGATGAATAATGTATTCAACAAGGTCTTGGACATATTTGTATCATTTTTTATTGATAACATCCTAGTTTACTCAAGGAGTAAGGAAGACCATGAATAACACCTAAGGTTAGTACTCCAAGTACTAAGAGAGCATAAGCTCTATGCTAATCTTAGCAAGTGTGACTTCTTCCAAAGGCAAGTCCATTATTTAGGCCATGTTATCTATGAGAAAGGGGTAGTAGTTGACCCTGTTAAGATCAAAGCCATTATAGATTGGCCCACACCCAGGGATGTCATTGACATTAGCTCCTTCATTGGCTTAGCATGATACTATAAGAGATTCATAAAAGGATTTTATTAGATTGGTCATCCAATCACTTCACTATAGAGAAAGGGGGTGAAATGTATCTTGATGAAAAAATGTGAGGGAAGCTTCTAGTAGCTAAAACACCTCTTAACACATGCCTGCATACTGAAAATTGCAAACCCAAACAAGGAATACCTGTTGTGCATCGATGCCTGCAAAGAGGGACTCAGACGATTCCTCATGCAAGAGGGACATGTAATATGTTATGAATCTAGAAAATTGAGTAAACATGAAATAAATTATGTAACCCATGACTTGGAGCTAGCTTCCATAGTGCACACTTTGAAAATGTGGAGGCACTACCTCCTAGGAAGAAGGTTTGTCCTCATGACCGACCATAGTGGGTTGAGATATTTATTTGACTAGCTCAAGCTAAATGATAGGAAAGCTAGGTGGATGGATCTTATCAGTGAGTTTGACTTTGAAATCAAACACATAAAAAAAAAAAACAAGTGGTTGATGCTCTCAGTAGAAGTATGAAGGTAATTCATTTAAAAACCATGAGTACTTGTGAGATAGACCTCAAGGAAAGAGTTAAAAGTGCACAGGAGGTAGATGAGCTCTTCAAAACTAGGAAGATACAGCTGGAGCAAGATCTCATCGGACAAAAGTATGCAGGTTATCCACTGACAAGTGATGACCTACTAACATACAAAGGGAGGTTGTATATCCCAACTTGTGACACTTTGAAATATTTCATATTGGATGAATTGCACAAAAGACCATATGATGGTCACCATGGGTATCAAAATATGATAACAACCCTTAGGAAACTGTTTTATTGGACAAGAATGAAAAATGACGCAACTGATTATCTGGCTAAATGTCTAGAGTGCCAACATGTCAAGGTAGAACAACAACATCTAGTGGGACTGTTGCATCCCTTTCCTATTCTAGAATGGAAATGGGAAACCATTTCCATGGACTTCATCACTAGACTACTCAAAACAACCAAACAAAATGATGACATCATGGTAGTTGTGGATAAATTGAGCAAGGATGCCCACTTCATCCTAGTAAAATCCACTTGAAAGGCAATAGACCTTGCTAACATCTTCATGAAATAAATATTCAGACTACATGGGATGCCGAAGGAAATTATATCTGATAGGGATGCCAAATTCACCTCAGAATTTTGGAAGTCCTTGTTCACTGGTCGTGGAACACAACTATTGTTTAGTACAACCTACCACCCTCAAACCGATGGAAAAATAGAGAGGGTAAACCGAATATTAGAATACATGTTAACGATAACAAAAGAAGTCATAAATAGTTTAAAATAGGAGATCATTTGTATCTCTGAATCAAACCAATGACAAACTCTTTAAGGATGGGAGTGTGTGCTAAACTAGCACCCATATTTTGTGTCCCTTTTGAAATTCTGGACAGAGTGGGACCTATAGCCCATAAAATGGCCTCCCCCCCCACAATGAAGGCACATAATGTGTTCTATGTTTCCTTATTAAAGATATATATACATGATGCTACTTACATAATTGACTGGTTTGTGATACAGGTGGATCCAGAGGTAGAGTTCCAACCAGATCCACAGTTTATTCTAAACGAGAGAGAAATATCTCTTAGGAATAGAACCATTTCCCAGTTCAAGGTGTAATGGAAACACTTTGGTCCCGATGAAGTGACTTGGGAAATGGAGTATGGGATGAAACATGCATACCCTTTTTTGTTCACTACTGAATATGGAATTTTCTGCATTAGATAGAACATTGAGGGAAGTGTTCCTTTAAGGGGGAGGGGATTTTAACACCCTTGTTCCCCCCAGTCTGTAATTATAAGTGATATTATGGAAACAAAATAAGCCAACTTGTGGGTGATCAAGGATAAACAATGGACCTTGATAGATTTTGTAATATTTCCATATATGTAATCATGTTTGGTTTTTAATAAAATAGAGAATGCTGAGTTACTACTGAAGGGATGGAATTCACAGGTTACAATGTCACGAGAGGAGTGGGAGAGAGGGAGGCCATAACTGTTTTGAATGAATATGCCAGGCAATACCCTACAAAATTAAATTATATGCATCTGAACTGCCTTCAGCCCTAGAAACTATCTATTAATCAAGATAGTAGTTGGAATATTTCTCGAAGGAGTTAAAAATGGATGGAAAAGTACCTTTAGAAGTTTCAGGTACGATCCACGAGGTCCCGAGGGAAGAAGACGTGAAGAAAAGGGGGAGAGAAAGGGAATAAGGACTTACCAGAGGAACATCTTGTGGAACTCCTCCCATGACATCATATCCTGGCTCGAGGGTGGCTAGTTGTAGTAAATTTTAACCCAACCTTGCCTACAGTTGGGTGGAGAGAGATTCTCTCTACAACAATGCTCAAAATATCTCAATTTTATGTAGATAAGTGCCTCATCCACCTCTTTGTATTGACATGATTATGTGTATGGTTAAATGAACAATATAATATTTAGATGTAACCCTTTGGTCTGCAAATCCAATTGTGTATTCCAGAGACACCAAAAATTGTGCATAATGTTTAATTTCATGAAATTTTTTACATTCTTGCTTGTGAATACTTCATGTCTTGTGAGAATTATTTATGAATGTATGCCTATGAATAAATATGTGTGGATGGTATATAGGAAAGGATACAAATATTTATTGTTGTTATGCATGCGTATAATTCAATGTCTTTGTACTAACTTGAGGGGAGAGACGTCCCTACTCATTGTGTGAATAACTGTAATCCTATGGCATATGCATGTACTCTCATGTATATACATATATACCCTGTGCCCACGATGTTGGAATGCCCAGCCTAAACTAGTCTTTCAAAAAATAGGGTACTATGAAGAATCCTTGAGGAAACCATGGATTACCTTGGTCAAGCACGAGCACCCTCGAGGCTCGGTAAGAATGGAGAAGGACTCGAAAAAAGGTATCCACAAAATGGCTAAGTCCAGGCGTGGATTGTTAAGTTAGTGGACATACCCTAATTTGTTTTAGAAGAATCATGACCATGGATTTGACACGATAAATAAAATAGGGCCCTTTATCGGGATGTGGTTGAGATGCGACCCTTGACCGTCCATTGGGTTGAAGGGAAAGATCCTGACCCTTCATTTGCATTGAAAACAAAGACCTACTTCGAAATTAACAAGGGTTGTTGATATGTTAGGGAGTGAACATGGACAATGTTGGACCATTGGGTCTGTGGAAAGTACATGGTCAGAGCATCCTAGTCAAAATGACCTTGGAATCCCAAGGGACGATCTAGATCGTTCATTGGGGTGAGGCCACAATGAAAAATCCTCCATAGATCTTGGTGAATCTTGTTGGAACAGTTCCAAGGGGAAAAGGTGATGTCATCATGACGTACCTTGTTGACTAGCATCACCAACTATCTTGATGGAAGGAGGTCATGTGTCACCCTGAGAAGGGGCCATGTGTCACGTAGTTTTGACAGAATTAAACAAGGCCTGCAGGGAATATGGATGCCACATGAAAAGAGGTACGTATGACATGTACCACCCCACGGGTCATGCCACGTGTCAGTAGAAGATGGAAAAATGACTAAGTGTTGAGACTTCTCGTACTCATGAAAGTTAATATTGTAGAATCCCACATTTGCGAGTCCGAAAAAGGAAAAACTACTAAGTGTTGAGACTTTTCAGGTTCATGAAATCTAGTATCATAGAATATTACCTTTGTGAGTCCACAAATCTCCGAAAGGAAAAATGACGAAGTGTTGAGAATTTTAAAACTCATGAAAGCTAGTATCGTATAATATTACTTCCATGAGTTTGCGAAGCGAAAAATGACTAAGTGTTGAGACTTCTCAGACTCATGAAAGTTAAGATCGTAGAATCCCACCTCCACGAGTCCGCAGAAGTAAAAAAGACTAAGTGTTGAGACTTTTCGAACGCATGAAAGCTAGTATCATAGAATATTACCTTCGTGATCCCACAAGTCCGCAATTATATGAAGGGAAAAATGAATAAGTGTTGAGACTTCTCAGACTCATGAAAGTTATGGTCATAGAGTTCTACTTCCGCGAGTCCGCGGAGTTGAATAATGGTGAAGTGCTGAGATTTTACGGGTGGAATTGTGAAAGGAGAATTATATAGATATGTGGTCAAGAGTTCGAAAATATGTGATTCTGCGAATAAAAAGGTGTTGTCATCGAAGATTCCTTGAGTAAGCAAAGAATGTTGGAGATGCGAACGGAAGAAAGTAAGACAAGTTAGATAAGTCCAGAAAAAAATTGAACACCCCACACCTTAGAATCCCTTAAGGGGTAGGGTATGTTACAATAGTAATGTATTAGTAATGCTTTATCTATTCAGTACTATCAGAAATATGACCCTATATTTAAATACCTATATTATCCTATATTTAAATACCTACACGTGTTAACTTTCAAAACTATTTATTCTTCCCTTTGTTCCCTGTACACTTGTTTCTTATTCCCTTTGTCATCTATACACTATATAATGAATGGTTATGGTTATACTTTTATTTACATATTAATGTTTCAAACTGTAAATCTGTGTATTATAGATTGTGGACTTTGTCTTTATTAATTAGGAGTGTATGCATCGCCTGGATGAGTGAGGGTTGGATTCTACCTGTCTTGATCCAAGGTCATGAAATAATGGCTTATAATATTGTCAGTTAGTAGCTATTTGTCTATGGAAAGGAAACTGGTTTGCGTAGGTAATTATTCATGTTTGATTAATTGGAGATAGTTAATGACATAACACTGAATTTGTTGAAAGAAGGAAAGGAAAATAGGTTGCAAGGATAAATCTATCCTATATTGTGTGGTTGAGTTGATTTTCTATTGAATTGGGTTAACATGTAGACTATTATTAGAGAAACCACTTCCCTTTAGATCTTGAAAGAAACACCTCACACCAACATGAATAGGGGGACTTTGTATCTAACTCTGGGTGGGTTAGTCTCAACTTCTCACCAATTGATGCCTTTTGATCCACCATTAGAAACTTGTAGACTATGAACTACAAACTAGGCTAGACATTAGAAAGCTACAAATTACTTCCATTGATATAAAGTGTAGAGAAAATAATAACAATAGTAGGGGAGTTGGGTTTATTTGACTCAAGCAATTGATTTATTATAAGCCCTTTCTATGCTCTATTATAAGCATTTGTTTTCCTCATAGCTTGCATTGGGAAATTTTGTTTTTGTGCTCATAAACCAAATTTGGTATTAGTGGTTGGGTTTTTAATTTTTGAATTTGTGCAAGGCTTTTGTGTTGGAGATATTAACACCTATTTGTCTTGTGCTTAATATTTGATATTCCTTATCATAGAATGTATTAGTTATTATAATCACTACCTGAGATGCTTGGTCAGGTGTTTGTTAGATCTATATCCTATTTTTGTGTGAAGTTGAGATATTATTTCAACAAATGGATTGTATGACTAAGATAGCCAATCTGTCTTAAGGCTAAGATTAATTTGTTTTATATGTGTAATGTTTCATTAATTTAATGAATAGATACGAGAATAGTTTTTATGTGTGTAGTATTTATTAATGTTTATTCCATTATTATAGTTCTTTGCATTTCATAAGATAAGAGCATAATAAGAACAAGATCACTGAGAAATACACATTCACAAGAGACACAACATTTATCCTGGGAAAC
>JZKD02S2269058.1:270134-292305 GCA_000966675.3 Picea glauca | reverse complement strand
GATCCAGCCACTGAAAAGGTGCGCTCTAGGTGCCAAATTGATCCTTGGGGGAGGGCGCATCTTTCTAGGAGGTTAGGGAGCTGAAAATACTCACTTTTGCAAAACCCTAATTTTTTGGTACCGTAACAGTGATGTTTTTCCTCTTGTAAATAATGCTTTCTTTAGGTTAGCTCTGAAATCATGTTAATGTTTATGCCATTATTATAGTTCTTTGCATTTCATAAGATAAGAGCATAATAAGAACGCGATCACTGAGAAATACACATTCACAAGAGACACAACATTTATCCTGGGAAACCCTCTAGGGGAAGAAAACCCAGCAAAAACTTCCGTATCATAAAATAGCTTATACAATGTTCAAGAGATAACTCAAACCAATATAGAAAGTCCTCCCCAAGAGATACACCACTCTTCTTCTCCTCTCTCCAACTTGTAATTGCAGCTTGCCTCATAAGAGAATGAGCAAGTGAGTTGTGTGTTTGAAGTGAGGTGCTAGCCTCTTATTTATACAAGACTGGCACGTGTGAAAGGTCACAACTAGCAGGGCCGACCTCTCACTCTAGGTGGGTAAACCCACCTTTAATTAATTCCGGGTCTTCCATAATAATTGCTGGGGCCGACTTCTTATTCTACCCTTTATAATTGTCCGATGACCAATCCGCAAAAGGGGATTTGGTCCTTATACAATTACCGACATGATTAATCCACAATGGGAATTAATCCAATAATAATAATAATAATAATGACATGATTAATCCACAATGGGGATTTAATCCAATAATAATAAGAATGCTCTTCGCAGTTACATTATTTCAATATTATTTTTTCTAAATTGGTACAAGACCTAGTAGCTAGCTCTAGGTGTAACTCCCTTATGGGAGGTCCTAGAATATGTAAGTATGTAAGAGTATTAGTTTATTGTGTATTTAGATTGAAGATGACTCATGTGAGTTAGGTATCTAAATTGGTCGTGTAGTGAACTATAAATTGTGATAATATAGAAGCCTTCTTTTGTTGAAAGTAGTTGTCCACTTCCCTCTGCGCCGGCCTCTTGTTTGGAGTCAATGGAGAAAAATGACTACGTGAAGGAGCCATGTGCATGTAGTGCCAACTACCATCAAAACAGAAGAAATCCTCCACACATTAGAAGTAAAGCTGTCATCTTTCCACAATGGAGAACCGCACAAATGTCTATGGAGGAGATGACTTCTTTATCTTCCCATGCCACTTAACTCTAATTGTTTGAAGGAGTGGCCAATGAATAAAGAAGTTTCCATTAAACATAGTGACTGGGATTTGACTATGGAAGCACCGTGCCCAAGAAAATAAGAGTTAAAATTCATAATTCTATTGTAGTTTTCCCACGTTTTCAAGAATATAAGATTTGTTGGATGTGTCTTTAGAATAGGATAATATAACTTAAAAGTCTACGTTTCTTGGTGAATGTGGATAATATAACTTAATAGTTTATGATCTTTGTGAGTTTGTGTAAAATAAATGATGATGAATATAGATGAAATAGGTCATGTCGTAAGACTCACTTCTGGATACATTCAATATCTAGACTTCTTTTCTAGATTGCTAGAGAATACAAGGGTAGGACATGTATGCCAGCAGATGGAAGTATGACAATAGAATGGCTAGTAGTCCAATCATTACAAATACAAATTGATGGTCTAAATAAATCATATCTTCAAGGGATCAAGTGGTATCTCATGATGAATGGTTGTGTGATGGAGCTCAATGTACGAGATTTAAAAAGTGGATAAAGATGTTGATGAAGACTCAACCGAAGAAAATATTAAGACACGTATTTGTTAAGGGAGGGTGTTAAAGATATTAACTCCTTGTCTTGCGATTAATATTTGATATCTACATGAGGTGTTTGGTTAGGAGTTTGTTAAATCTAGATCCTATTTATGTGAGGTTGAGAGATTATCTCAAGAAATAGATTGTATGACTAAAAGAGTCAATCTATCTTAAGGCCAAGATTAATTTAGCTATATATGTAATGTTTCATTAATTTAATGAATAGATACAATAATAGTTTTTGTGTGCAATAATTTTTCTTAATTTTTGTTGCTTTAACCTATGTGTAATGCTTTTTTTTGTTAGTTCATTTACATGTGTTTGTAATCATGATGGGATAGGTTGTAGAAACACGCCCATCTCATAGCTTACATTTGGATAATCTGGTTTTGTTGAAATATTGTAACTACAAAGAGTATTCTATTGATTTATTATTCATTAGATCAATCCCCTTTTGTGGATTGATCATGTCGGGCATTGTAATTGACCAAATCCCCTTTTGCGGATTGGTCAAACCGTAATTGTAATATGAAAATTAAGAAGTCACCCCCAGGCAAATTAAAGTGGTTCTAACCACCTAGAAAGACAAGTCGGCCTTGCCAGTGAAGAGACACCTCCTTTCAACGCTTGACAGTTTGTATATATAAAGAAAGCCAATGCCTCATTTGTTCACTCACTCAACTCACTCATCTAGTGCGCAAGTTTGAAGGAAGTTGCAATTGCCAGTTGTCGGAAGAAGGAAGAGAGAGAGAGGCGTATTGCTCAGTTTTGGATATTCTCTAGTGTTTGGTTTATTGTCTTGGCATTGTATTGGCTATCTATATTAAGGAAGTTTTTGCTAGGTTTTCTTCCCCATGAGGGTTTCCCAGGATAAATGTTCTGTATCTTGTGATTGTGTTTCTCTCAGTGATCCTACCTATGTTATTGTTATCTAGTAAATTGAAAGGAAACCTAATAATAGCTTAAACCTTAACATGGTATCAGAGCTAAGCTGATGAGAGCACCTTTCACTGGATAAGCAAAAACGTCACTGTTGTCGTACAAGAAAATTAGGGCTTTTTATTGGAGATGAAGTTTTTCCTAAAAACCATCTAGAAAAGTGCACCCTACCCTAGTGAATATTTTGGCACCTTGAGCTCACCTTTTCAGTGGACAACACTCCTCAAAAGTGAAACCCTAGTTTTCAATAGTACCAGAAAACCAGAAAACCAAAAGTACAAGAAAACCAGAAAACCCGAAGTACCAAAAGTACCAGAAAAACAGAGGTACCAGAAAACCAGGAAACCATAACCAATACCAGAAGTACAAGTCCAGATTTCCGCAAGCTCAATTTCAAGGGGTAAAATTTGGAATTTTCATAAACTGACTATACCAACATACTCGCCTCAATCCAACGCATCTTTTGGTGAGTTCAGTTTTTAGATCCAAGAAATTTATTTTTTCTATTATTTCTATAGCCCAGAGAGCTAATGTTTCTACTGCAAGAAAGAATGGCTACTGACTTTAGGGTATAAGACAGGCTAGAAGGATCTGGAAACTTCATATCTTGGAAGCATAGGTTGTGTTGAGCACTCAACACACCCTAAAAAGTCTACGTAAAATTTCACTTTTTGGGTACCACTTGATCTTTTGGCATTGTATGATATGGCAAATGTGTCCTTTGCTGGTCATCTTTGTTTCTCATTAAGTCTTTAAAAGATTTCTTGGACATGTGAAAATCATCAACTTAAAAGAATAATATCTAAATTTGAGAAATGAAAGTCAAGGTTTTCCCAGACATGCTTAAGGATTTCGACATCAGGAAGGATTAAACGTGAAAGAGAACACTAGATAGAACCAAAGTTTCCGAGCCTCGACCTTCATCGACATCAACAAATGCAAAATTTCTTTTGCGACAAGAACCACCAAGAATGTCGCCAATGACCAATCAATTCGGCATCGACAAAAGGTTAAAAGAATAAGCATTGGACAAAAGATGAAATAATAATCACTGACCTCCGAGACGTTTTCGGTGTTGAAAGTTTTTTCAGGAGGATACCGATGGAAACATGCATGAGGATATTGCTGATTCCCGATCTACCCACTAACGAGACGATGCGATGGGACATTTTTTTTTCTCTGAGATACGCTAGATATGACACATTTAAAGGTTAATTAATTTCAGAATCTTGCACCAACTACTAATTCGTGCACGAATCAAAGGACCATTGGGACCTACCAACACAATTCTTTCCACCCCCCCTCCCCTCACTTCCACCGTCAACCCATGTAGAATTTATTTGTAGAGTTTCGGTGGTAGATTGTTTTGAATTTCATCCATTACTCGTATTAACTGGTTGATATGACTGGTAGGATCTCTCCCACTATATTCTCTAAGTCATTGAAAACATGGTTATTCTGTGCACAAACGAATCTGTATCATCCAGAGGAGCGAAACGAGCAGTCTGTGGATAACTTCCAAGGTCTAGTGAGTATAAAAACAACAGTTTAGAAAGTGTTATAGGTATGTATCGGTCTATGGATGTTTTATGATTCGTTTCATATACTTTATCCAATGTCACCCTGCACACCTTCCTGAAGATTGTTTCCAGTTGCAGGAACGATGCCTCCAAAGAAACCCACCACCAGGAAATATCCAAGAGCTCCAAAGCTACAGGAACCAAAGGTGGGAGAAGGTTCCTCCCTAGCGGTGGTGAGACAATTGGAATTCTCTCCAAAATCGGTGCCCATCATCAAAACCGCCACCAAGAAAGCTTTCGATCAACCCCCAGCCTTTAGAGACACAGAGGCAAACATTGGTACCAAGACAATATTCCCGCATTGGGAATAACTTTTCAAGAAGATTAAGTGGGAAGAACTCCTCGAATATACTCCGCACAATGATCCTAATACGAGAATACTCAACGATGAAGTCCTCCTGAATGTCCGAATGGCGTATCTATACATGTATCAAGCAGGACTCCAGTATTTCTCTGCATTGAACTCCTAAAATGGATTATTGATCACACTGACACACAAAAATGTTTGATTAACTATGAAAAAGGTGGGTGTGTCTATGTTTTCCTTTCATTAGAAGTGCATAATTATTACAATCTCATAGAGATGGAAGAGGGGTTGAATAATGATTTTGTTTTGAGCTTATATGAGAAGCACGATACTAGTAAGGTAATGGCTTCCTGGTGGAGAGAGGATAAAAAATTCACCAATCAGACCTCTGGTTGGTACTCGACGACCAACCTTAGAGAGCCTTACATGTATCTAATGGCTCTCCTCTACAGATTGCACGGGGAAAACGATTTCTCTAGGTTTTTAGAAGCTTGGATGCCTCTAACGTATACCGTGGATATTTCTAGAATAGGTTTCAACTAGGGTGAAATCATCTCCAAACAACTGATCACTTGCATACGACAACCTCAAATGACAAAAGAGGGAGAAACCTCGTAATTTTACATGACATCTTATCTTTTGGATATTGTTTGCACCATAAATGCTTTCACTGGAATGAACTTAAACTCGCGCACCTCAGATCTCCCGGTCCATGTTTATTTCGGCATCTTATGGGAGAACAGGTACAAGAAATCCTATTCTCTCATCTGCGACCAGTTTATCGCACACATTTACTTGTTGCTATTCAAAATGGAATGTCCAAGGTTATCAGACACAGCCAAAAAGATTATATCGAAGGTTGGCCACTGGTATATGAATGAGCGTGATAGCTACATCAGGGTTTCCGGTGCCATCAGAGCACCTCATCTGCTACCTATCTATGTCCCTGACTAACTAATAGTAGGGGAAATATGTTATATGGGTTTCATGTTGGTTTCTACACGGTGAAAGAAACAACTCACGCCAAGCAAGAAGGGTTAAGACAATTGGATTTTCGATTCCAGACTGGCCTCTTTCGCAAGCACAACCCTAAAGGTTTAGTTCTGAAGCACGTGTCCTAAGTATATTCCTACTAGCCATACACCCATGACATATTTGAGGACGAGATATTCACCAAAGATGCTCAGGACTGGAATGAAGTGGTCACAAGGATCGAAGACCCCAAGGCAACTAGATTCAAGGCTCTAAGCTGGGATGAGAAAGCATTAGTCCTTGAACAAACAGTTCAGGAGACCATCAAGACTAGAGAAGAAATGACCTCAGTAGAAGTGGTGGGATTACCCAAGGGAGTCACGAGAGTGATGGAGATTTCCCAGGTAGCCTCGATACTAGACACAGATCTCTCGAGTATCCGAGGTTCAAAATGTGCAGGGAATGGGGGGAGTCATGTATCAACAGGCCCATCGGCTAATGAAGCAGATGTAGGACAACCCAGAGCTCATCGTAGTGTCAAAATGTTCGATCAAAATTCCAGAAGAAAGACCAGTAGGGTCGAGAAGCCCTGATTCCATAAACCCTAGTAATAAAAATGGGTCTAATAACCTTGATTCCACAAGAACATCGGTCAGACTGCTGGCAGGTGCAACGATTCAACTAGAGGCAGGTCGAGTATCAATTGGAGCAAGCGCGCCTAATCCTTTGAGTGAATTTATAAATATATATAGTGATGATGAGAACCTGGAGACATCTCTCGGGACCCCTGTGCAGATACAAGAAGAAAAGGAACCTAAGAAGGTTGCTTTTCCTGATCTCGAGGTCTAGATCCAGGAAATCCTACAAAAGGAAAAAGAAACCGAAAATGTTCTCGACACAAAGAACCCTGAAGCATTGGAGACCCGAGCTGACAACTCAAAGGGTAAGTCAAAATCGGACGAGCCAAAAGGAGGATCCTTAGAAAAGGAAGTCAGTGATTCAAATTCCCATGAGTAAGTGAGTATCGAGTCTTTTACCGACTTCTCTTTTTTGCTTGATACTTAGATCCCTGATAAATGATAGGCAAAGGCTGAGTCATCAAAATATAACGAGAAAGTTCAAGAACACGATCTGGAACAAGTATACACTGCTGGAAATCAGGGAAACACACTTACATGGGGTGATCAACATATTCCTGAACCAGTGGATGAGGTGACCGATATCTATGTGATCTCCTACAATCAAAATAAGAGGTACATCTTCCAAAGAACCATGAAGAAAAGGAGAATCACGTTGGATCACTCCATCCTCATCACCACAGAGGAGGATTTGATAAACACAGAAAATTCTAGAACATCCGAGCTGATCGGCGCCGGGATGGCATTTTTGGATGCCACCCTAGATAGAGATAAATGGGATGAAAAAGAGTTGGTCACTTCCCTGAAGGAGATAGAGAATTTGCGCCATTTAGCTGAATACTATAAGGACACCACTCAGACTATAGTTTATCTGAGAAGCGAGTTCGAAGTGGCTTACAACAGGTTCACACACAAGTGACACATGTTCACTGCGAAGATAGCTAAGCTCCAGGAAGACACTCTCATGGCACTCGCAACATGACAGGATATGGAGCGATGGCATGAAAGGGTGCAACAATCCATAGAAAGACATGAATACATTGATGCAGTCCAGCAGGGTCGAGATAAAGAAGAACATGACATCCAAATGTTGGGAAAAAGCAGTCTTGATCATTTGAAGCGATCCACCGAGTACTGGGCTAAGATGTCCCAGGAACCACACAGATAAATTCAAAAGAAATGGGCAAAATGAGAGAAGCATTGGGGCAAAATCAATGAAGCAATGAAGGATATAGGACTCCCCGATTTTGGTGACCCCGACAACTTCATCGACTTATGCAACATAGTCGGATCACATTCCAAGAAGGATTCACTATGGGTCGAAGAACTAGCCAAGGTGACCGATACATCGCCAGGACATGTGAAAAGATTTATGGAACATCCAATGAAGGCTCAAACCATGCTACAACAATTAAAGACTAGTCTAGTGAAGTACCAAGTGCATGTGGTGGAGATCATAGGATTTTACGCGGCTCTGATGGAATAGCACCGATTTCCATGGGCTCAAACCTGCGATGAACTATTTACCAGTTGGTCTGAGTATGAGAAAAGTTGTACTTTCAAAGAACTATCTTGATTTGACTGTTAAATAAACTGTTAAAAGATGATGCCACGTGGTGTATTTTTCTTTCCTTAAACTATACTTAGTCATTGTTTTCAGTTGAAATTTAGATTATAAATAAAGACATCGACCAATTAGTTAGAGGTCGATGGTTGTGGCAAGAAATATTTCTTTCTGGTTGTTAAGAATTATTTTGAAGCTTCTTTTAATTGAGAAGTCCTTCTGGACCAAAGACAAGTTATTTTCATCAACTGCATGTGTGACTGGACGCGGAGAAGAACTATTTCCTATCATGTTTCATGAATGATGCTGTAATGAGTAAGAACAATTAATTATATTGTCAAGTTATCTAGTGCAATGTTTTGTTGTTCTTTGCTTTAATGATGAAGATGAATCGTTGTATTATTATGTGATGAATGGTCCTGGTAGATGAATTATTTTTCTTGCCATTATCTCATTGCATATGTGTTTTCTTTCTGGTAGTTAGTATCTCAGACAGTAATTGGATGCTCACATGGTTAATGTATTAGTACTAGGCCTGTGGTATAAAATTGTTGTCTGCATGCTTGAGCAATGTGTTATCCCAAGTTCAGCCTCTTCCCCTTAGTTAAGCTTAATTCCATTTTTGTTTCCAAGTTGGTTTATACCCGCTTACATATCATATCAGTCCCACCCAAGAGAAAACATACAAAAGAGAATAGTCCAAACTAAAGGAAGAGCATTCACAAGAAAACATAAATCCCATCGATAATTTGGCCGAATCGCAAGATATGGAGAACCATTCCACTATTAAACATTGCAGATTCTAATTGGACCTTGGTGGCGGGTTTGGCTCCTATTGTTGAGTCAAGGTATTTAAGACCCATCAACATAATTGGTGCTAGAAGGAGGGCTTGATAATGAATGGCTGTATATATATTCTACAGAGTATTTCAAATAGCCTATAGATTCAAAACAACCCACACACCTTGAGTAATCCTGGAACGAGTAACTCACCCCAGCCCGAGGAAGAACATTTTCACCCTGAAATACCTTACGCTCTTCCTCACAAGGAAGTAAATCAATTCAGAAGGATCATAAGAGCCTATGCTCGACAGATTGATGCATTGTCCTTAGCTCTCATACTCCTTTGAAGAAGAAAATAAAGCAGGCCAATGGTTAGTACTCCTGATGAGGTTTTCGTACACTCGATAGAAGACTTAATATATTTCACCATTATCGAAATATAAGAACCTCTTGATTTGATACATGAAACGCCAGCCGACGACGTCTCTGAACCAGACGATTTTTCGCCAGAAGAAGAGTTTAACTCAGAGTCTGAAGATATGGAAGGAAAAAATGACCATAATGATGAAAGGGGGAACCCACCTCTGAACAAACAACCCTGGTTAGCCAGAGACGCTTTGGCCCTCCCAGGACTAGTTCATAACCTTCCCCATCATCCAGAGAAGTTGCTTCCTAAGTTTGATCCCAAAACCTCTGGATTGCCTAAATATCATATCAAGAAATTTATACTAGCGATCGGGCTTATGAACATCCAACAAGAAGACGTAATATGCATACTTTTCCCCTATACGTTTTAAAATTCGGCTTCCACGTGGTAGTTCAATGTGCCGATAGGATTTATAACTAGCTGGACAAAGTTCTAGAAAGATTTTCTAGACAAATTTGCCAAAGAAACTATTACGGGAGCTCTGATGGCCGATTTGTTCTCCACCACCATGAGTTCGAAAGAAAGGGTCAAAGACTTCAATCAAATATTCACGACTATCTTGAAAAATTTCTAGCCCGAAGCTAAGCCAACTCAGGAATTGAAAATCGAAGTTTATGCTAATGCTCTCCCAACTTCCATTTCCATGTTCGTAAAAAGGGCTGCTAAACGAACCCTAGCTGAAAATTTTGAAGAAGCCAAAATGATAGAATTCTAGATGAAAGGGTGTAAAGAGGGCCAGGTTTCATTAGTTAAGAAAGAAGCTCAACCTCCCCCTAGGAGACGACTTCTTTTGACTAGACTATCGGGGAAACAAGCAGAACAGACTCCCAACAAAGGTAATGGAGACATAGAATATCTGCAACGCATGGTTAAGAAACTATCAAATGAGATCATAGACGTGAAGAGAAATGCAGGGGAAGGAAATCAAGGGTAGAGGCCCTACATGCCTTTATTTAAAAGGAACCCACCGTTCAAGGCAATTGAACCTCCCCTAGCCAACTTAAATATCGATCTAGGGAATGTGGCATCTGATTCTTTCTATACATATCACTAGGAAAACCACTCCAAAATAGACTGCCCTCAATGGGTGCACACCATGAATTTGATGGCCAATCGGTTTCTAGACAAAGTCTCCCTAACCGAATGATCGAGTAGTTCAGTTATGAATATTGTTGACCAGAAAGAGGTTGATCCACCACAATATACAACCATGCTGATATGGGATCTTGACTTGATCATGTCTTCTAATGACCTGTTTGAGTCTCAAGAATCACCCATCAAGGTATCAATGGTGCAGATGCGCAATAAAGGTCCACTTATCTAAAAAGACATCACTGCTACCCAAACTTCGAGAGATAAGACATCCCCTGATCACCCGAAATCACCTTTTTCTCCTAGTAGGAAACCTATAAGCATCCATACCTTAGAATCTCCCAAACTCGATCACAACATAGTTGAAGATTTGAAGAAGTTAAGGGCAAACATATCGGTCATCGACATGTGTAGGATCCCTCAGCAGAAAGACTTCCTGCTACAAGATTTGAACTCAATAGAAGACCCTACGACTAGCAATGGTCAGGAAATAAATCTAGCTTCCACAAACTTAATGAATAAACCAACCGTGAATACTTGTTCAGAATATAAGAAAGGGAAGCTTTTTGTCCCACCTTTCCTCTTAACGTTCAAAGTTTTCAATAGGAACCTCCATAATTGTTTGGTATATTCAGGAGCATATTCCAATGCTATGCCCTTGTCAATTTGTAGAAAATTAAATTCCATACCTCTACAGAGCGACAAACACATGATACATCTAGACAGGACCTAGGTCAAAGTCATGGGGGAACTCAGGGATGTAATGATCAGAATAGTGACACATATAAAATTTGTGCAAGTGATTGACATCATCATGGTAGACATCCCAGAGGCCTATGAGTTATTACTAAGTCGAGATTGGTCTGAGAAGTTAAATGGGTACTTTAGCACAGACTGGGCACACCTTTGGCTACCATTGAAGGGATATAAGAATATGATCAGAATCGATAGGGAGAGATATATGAAACATATGGTCACTGATCTAGAAACCTTGAATGAAGCCTCCTCTACAGATTTTCCCGTGATGGGCAATTATTCCTGCAATTCCCACTTCAGAAAATTTTCTCATCTCTTATCCGATGTCCCCCTCACTCAAAACTATGAAATGGTTTTTCAAGAGAAATCGTCAATACTGACATAAGACACCCTCCTCTGCCAAGACCCTGCGTTAGAAGTTACAGAACAAGAAATAGGAAAACTAAAAATAAACAAGCAAGAAGAAGAGGGTGATTGTCATTCACAAATTTGGACCATATGCTTTGATGGATCTAAATCACAGGAGGGATCAGGGGCATGGTGCATCCTCATTGATCCAAAAGGTAAGCATTATTTCTTGTCCTGTAGACTAGAATTCAAATGCACCAATAACACCGCTGAGTATGAAGCTCTAGTACAAGGGTTAAAGAAAGCCAAAGACTTGAACGTCAAAGAATTGAAAGTTTTCAGGGACTTAGAGATTATCGTTAGACAAGTAAGGAATACTATACATTGCAATTCCCCGCTCCCGAAGAATTATTAGCAGGAAGTGCATAGGTTAATGGAGAATTTTGAAGCTTTTAATATCACCACGATCCCTAGTGAAAAGAGCATCCTTGCTGATTCCATGGCCACAATGGATTCGAGGCTATCACCTCTAGAGAACTATGAATCCTCCTGGTTCACCGTGGAACTACTCTACAGACCATCGTTGCCTAACAATATCTCTAATTGGAAGGTCTTTGAAGGAGATGAACATAACATAAACTTCTTGACTAACCAAGACAATTTCAAATATTTAGCCATTGACGATGAGGTATTCCATGAGAAAGTGATAGAAACTGATCCTTGAATAGGCCAGCCTATTGACAGATCAAAATATCACACCATCCTGAAGGGGATAGATAATCTAGAAAGTCTATTTGACCTGAAAGAACACTTTGGGGGGACTAAGAACGCTAAGAATGGTATCTCTTGTCCTCTGCATAAAACTATAAATCTCGGAACCCTGGAAAATACAAAGAATGTGAATCTTGGCAAGACCATATCTAAAGAGGAAAGAAAGGCTTATCTCAAACTATTCAAACAATATCAATATGTCTTCGCATGGTCCTACCAAGACCTGAAAACCTACGACACCTAGATCATTCAACACACTATACCGTTGAAACCCGAGGTGAAACCTTTCCAACAGAAGCTCTGAAAGTATCACCCATCCCTGGAGCCTCTCATGTATCAGGAATTAAAAAAAATCTTAGATTCCAAGATCATTTTCCAGGCCAGGCATTCCACTTGGGTAGAAAATATGGTTCCTGTGAGGAAAAAGTCTCGAGAAATTCGCTTATGTGTAGATTTTAGAAATCTCAATAGAGCTTCAGAAAAGGACAACTACCCAGTCCCGCCAATGGAGAAACTCCTTCAGACTGTGTCTATCTTGGAGATCTTATCCCTACTGGACGGTTTCTTAGGTTACAACCAAGTCTTGGTTTCGGAGGAGGATCGTTTAAAAACTTCTTTCTAAACCAAGTGGGGAACCTTCGCTTATAAATGCATGCCTTTTGGGTTAATCAACGAAGGAGCAACCTTCCAAAGGGCCATGGACATAGCATTTTTGGGACTAATCAACAAGTGTTTGGTAGTGTATCTAGACGACGTAACCATGTATTCAAAGAACAACGAAGAACACATACAACACTTAACTCAAATTTTCGAAAGGTGTAGGAAATATGGTATATCCTTAAATCCAATGAAAACCATTTTCAACATTGAGGAAGGTAAGTTGTTAGGTCATATTATATCCCAAATAGGTATTCACATAGACCCAGAAAGGATTAAAGCCATATCTCAACTCCCTTTGCGCCATAACAAGAAAGCTATGCAATCCTTTTTTGGGCAAATAATTTTTGTGAGGAAATTCATCCTCGATTTCACGGAAATCATCAAACCCTTACAAAAGATGATTCGCAAAGATGTTGAATTTAAGTGGGATGATGAACAAAAGGATGCTTTCAACAATATTCAAACTTCCATATCCCGGGCCCCTGTGCTACGAAGTCCCGATTTCAAAAGAAGCACCACCATTCATAAGATAGTGAGAGCTGGTTATTATTGGCCCACCTTGTTCAAAGATGCCCATACCTATGCTAGAAACTGTAAAACTTGTCAAGTAAGCATCGAGAGGGAGAAGAGAGCGACAATCCCACTCCAGCCGTTGATTGTCTCTAGGCCTTTTGAGCAATGGGGGTTAGATATCATAGGAGAAATCACACCAAGCTCTTCAAAACAACACAAGTACATTCTGATTGCCATTGATTACTTCACAAAATGGGTAGAGGCTATCCCTTTGACTCATGTAGACAAAAAAGTGGTGATCCAATTCAAAGAGAAACAACTAATCACGAGGTTTGGTGTCCCTTCTGTCCTGTTTTTTGATAATTCAATTTATTTCTCTTCAACCCAACTGATGGAGTTTTCTTTGGACAAAGGAATCATAATTAAGTACTCTGCAAATTATTACCCACAAGGAAACGGGGTGGCATAATCGACCAATAAGAACCTAGTATGGATACTAGAGAAGACGGTTGCAAATAACCAAAGGAATTGGCATAATCTACTCCATAATGCTTTGTGGGCCAATTGGGTCACACCCAAAGAAGCCATCAGAAATTATCCGTACTTCCTAGTTTGCAGACATGAAGCTATTCTCCCAAATGGGATTTATCTTCCATCTCTTCAACTAGCCCAAGATTCCAACGGGGATCCCTCGTCGGTCATACAACAAAGAATTGATACTCTACTCATGCTAGAAGAAGAGAGAGAAAAGGATAAGTCAAAATTCATAGCTCACCAGTAGATAGTGAAAAGGTGGTTTGACAAGCATAAGGCCAAAGAGAAGGATTTTGAAATAGGAGACTTAGTACTGAAATGGGACAGAACATCTGAGCCCAAAGGGAAACATTCTAAGTTTCAGAATCTATGGCTTGGAATTTTCTAGGTGGATGAGAAGATTGGGGCGGGCACTTATCAGTTATAGAATCTGAGTGGGGAACCTGACGCCCTCTCAGTAAATGGCCAAGCCCTCAAACAATATTTCCAAAAAAAAAAAAGAAAAAAAAAGGGAGGCATCTTGTTTTAGTGTTTTCAAGATTTTGAAATACTTTTCTTTTCACTTTTCTTTTGCTTTCTGGATTTCTGCACTTTTGAAAGTTGTGTTTTGCAGGACAATGGTTGACCTTAAGTCATGTGACATAGTGAACTCTATTCTGAACTCATCGCTCACATACCAGACAAAGCATGAAGGAAGAATAAATATTCTGCGTTGATCCAGTGACTCGCCATTTGTTGAGCACTCAACACAACCTAAAACATCTATGCAAAATTTCACTTTTTGGGTACCACTTGATCTTTTGGAATTGTCTGATACGGAAAATGTGTCCTTTGTTGATCATCTTTGTTTCTCATTAAGTCTTTAAAATCTTACTTGGACATGTGAAAATCATCAACTTAAAAGACTAATATCTAAATTAGAGAAATGATAGTCAAGGATTTCCCAGATGTGCTTAAGGATTTCGTATTGGGAAGGATTAAACGTGAAAGAGAACACTAGACATAACTAAAGTTGTCGAGCCCCGAACTTTTTCAACATCGATAGATGCGAAGTTTCTTTTGCGACAAGAACCACTAAGAATGTTGCCGATGATCGATCAATTCAACATTGGTGAAAGGTTAAAAGAATAAGCATTGAACGAAAGATGAAATAATAATCGTCGACCTCCGAGACGTTTTCGGTGTCAAATTTTTTTTCAGGAGGATATCGATGGAAAAATTCATGAGGATATCGCCGATTCTCGATCTACCGACTAACAAGACGACGCGATGGGACGTTTTTTTTTTCTCTAAGATACGCTAGACACGATCCATTTAAAGGTTAATTAATTCCAGAATCTTGCACCAACAGCTAATCCGTGCATGAATCAAAGGACCGTTGGGACCTCTGCCAATACAATGCTTTCCCCCCCCCGCACCTCTGCTGTCAACCCATGTAGAATTTATTTGTAGAGTTTCGGTGGTAGATTGTTTTGAATTTCATCCATTACTCGTATTAACTAGTTGATACGACTTGTAGGATCTCTCCCGCTATATTCTCTAAGTCATTGAAAACAAGGTTATTCTGTGCACGAAGAAATCCAGATCATCTAGAGGAGTGAAACGAGCAGTCTGTGGACAACTTCCAAGGTCCAGTGAGTAAAAAAACAATAGTTTAGCAAGCGTTATAGGTATGTACTGGTCTATGGATGTTTTATGCTTTGTTTCATACACTTTATCCAATGTCACCCTACACACCTGCTTGAAGATTGTTTCTGGTTGCAGGAACGATGCCTCTAAAGAAACACACCACCAAGAAATCTCTAAGAGATCCAAAGATATAGGAACTAGAGGTGGGAGAAGGTTCCTCCCCAGTGGTGGAGAGACAATTGGAATTCGCTCCAAAACTAGTGCCCGTCATCAAAACTGCCACCAAGAAATCTTTCGATCAACCCCCGACCTTTGGAGACATAGAGGTGAATATTGGGACCAAGACAATATTCCCGTGTTGGGAATAACGTTTCAAGAAGATTAAGCAGGAAGAACTCCCTGAATATACTCCGCACAACGATCCTGATACGAGAAAACTCGATGATGAAGTCCTCCTGAATGTCCAAAAGGCATATCTACACATGTGGCAAGCAATACTCTGGTATTTCCCTGCATTGAACTCCTGAAATGGCTTATTGATCACACTGACACAAAAAAATGTTTGATTAATGACGACAATGGTAGGTGTGTCGGTGTTTTCCTTCCATTATAAGTAAATAATTATTACAAGCTCAGAGAGACGGAAGAGCGGTTGAATAATGATTTTGTTTTGAGCTTATATGAGAAGCATGGTACCAGTAAGGCAATGGCTTCCTGGTGGAGAGAGGATAAAAAATTCACCAATCGGACCTCCAGCTGGTACCCGACGATCAACCTTAGAGAGCCTTACATCTATCTAATGGATCTCCTATGCAGATTGCATGGGGAAAAATATTGCTCTAGGTTTCCAGAAGCTTGGATGCCTCTAGTGTATGCAGTGGCCATTTTTGGAATAGGTTTCAACTGGGGTGAAATCATCTCCAAACAACTGAGCACTTGCATACGACGAGCTCAAACGCCAAAAGAGGGAGAAACCCCGTCCTTTTACATGGCATATTATCTTTTGGACGTCGTCCATGCCAGGAATGATTTCATTGGAATGAACTTAAACTGACGCACCTCAGAGCTCCTGGTCCATGTTTATTTTGACATCCTGTGGGAGAAAAGGTACAAGAAATCCTATTCTCTCATCTGCGACCAGTTTATCGACACAATTACTTGTTTCTATTCAAAATGGAATGTCCAAGGTTGTCAGATGCAACCAAAAATATTATATCGAAGGTTGGCCACTGGTATCTGGATGAGCATGACACCTACATCAGGGTTTTCGGCGCCATCAGAGAACCTCATATACTACCTCTCTATGTCCCTGACCGACTAATAGTAGGGGAAATATGTTATCAAACCATCCTGCAAGGGTACAATGCTACTCTGGTAAAGGATAAGAAGCGGGCCTTCATACCTTATGAGTTTCATGTTGGTTTCTACATGGTGAAAGACACATCTCACGCCAAGAAAGAAGGGTTAATCCAATTGGAGTTTCGATTCCAGACTGGCCTCTTTTGTAAGAACGACCCTAAAGGTTTATTTTTGAAGCACGCATCCCAAGTATATACATGTTGGCCATATGCCCATGACATATTTGAGGACAAGATCTTCATCAAAAATGCTCAAGACTGTAATGAAGTGGTCGCAAGGATGGAAGACCCCAAGGTAACCACATTCAAGGCTCTGAGCTGGGATGAACAAGCATCAGTCCTTGAACAAATAGTTCAGGAGACCATCAAGACTAGAGAAGAAATGACCTCAATAAAAGCGGTGGAATTACCCAAGGGAGTCACCGGAACGATGGAGATTGCCCAGGTAGCCCCGATACTAGACACATATCTCTCTAAGGTTCAAAATGTGCAGGGGATGGGGGGACTCATGTGTCAACAGACCCAATGGCTAATGAAGCAAATGTAAGACAACTTGGAGCTCATCATACTGCCGAAATGTCCAATCGAAAGTACAAAATAAATCTCAGCGGGGGTGAGCAACCCTAATTCCATAAACCCTAGTAATAGCAACGGGTCTAATAACCCTAATTCCACAAGGCCATTGGTCGGACTGCTGAAAGGTGCGACGATTAAACCAGAGGTGGGCCGAGTATCAGTTGGACCAAGCGCACCTAATCCTTTGAGTGAATTTATAAATATATATAGCGATGATGAGATCCTGGAGATGTCTCTCGGGACCCCTGTGAAGATCCAAGAAGAAAAGGTACCTGAGAAGGCTTCTTTTCCTGATCTCGAGGTCCAAATCTAGGAAATCCCATGAAAGGAAAAATAAACCAAAAATGTTCTCGACACAAAGAACCCCGAAGCATCAGAGACTCGAGCCGACGAATTGAAGGGTAAGTCGGAACTGGACGAGCCAAAAGGAGGATCCCCCAAAAATGAAGTCTACGATTCAACTGCCCATGAGCAAGTGAGTATTGGGTCTTTTCTCGACTTCTGTTTTTCTCTTGATACTAAAATCCCTGATAAGAAGCAGGCAGAGGCTGAGCCCTCAGAATACAACGAGCAAGTTCAAGAACATGATTTGGAACAAGTATACACCGCTAGAAATCTGGGAAACACAATTACATGGGGTGATCAACAGATTCTCGAATCGACAGACGAGGTGGCCAATATCTATGAAATATTCTACAATCAGAAGAAGAGGGCCATCATCCAAAGAACCACAAATAAAAGGAGAATCACATTGGATCACTCTGTCCTCATCACCACAGAGGAGGATTTGATAAACATATAAAATTCCAGAACATCTGAGCTCATCGGTGTGGGGATGGTGTTTTCGGATGCCACCCTGGACAGAGATAAACTGGATGAAAAAGAGTTGTCCACTACCCTGGAGGAGCTAGAGAATTTGTGCCATTTGGATGAATACTATAAGGGCACCACTCGGACCGCAGTTTATCTTAGAAGTGAGTTCGAAGCGGCTTACAACAGGTTCACACACGAGCGACACATTTTCACTGTGAAGACAACTGAGCTCCAAGAAGACACACTCATGGCACTCGCAACATGCAAGGATATGGAGTGATGTCATGAAAGGGCGCAACAAGCCTTAGAAAGACTTGAATACATTGATGCAGTCTAACAGGGCCAAGATAAAGAAGAAAACTACATCCGAATGTTCGGCAAAAGTAGTCTTGATCATATGAAGCGATTGACCAGGTACTGGGCTAAGATGTCCTAGGAACCACAGAAAGAAATTCAAAAGCAATGGGAAAAATGCGAGAAGCATTGGGGTAAAATAAATGAAGCAATGAAGGATATAGGACTCCCCAAGTTTGGCAACCCCTCCAACTTCATCGACATATGCAACATAGTCGGATCACATGCCATGCAGGATTCACTATGGGTCGAAGAACTAGCCAAGGTGACTGATACGTCGCCAGGACAAGTGAAAATATTTATAGAACATCTGAGGAAGGCTCAAACCATGCTACAATAGTTAAAAACCAATCTAGTGAAGTAACGAGCGCATGTGGTGGAGATCGGAGGATTCTACGCGGCTCCAATGGAACAACACTGGTTTAAATGGGCTCAAACCTACGATGAACTATTTATCAGTTGGTCCTATTACGAGAAAAGTCATCCTTTCAAAGAACTATCTTGAGTTGACTGTTAAATAAACTGTTAAAAGATGATGCCACGTGGCATATTTTTCTTTGCTTAAATTGCACTTAGCCGTTGTTTTCAGTTGAAATTTAGATTATAAATAAAGACATCGACCAATTAGTTAGAGGTCGATGGTTGTGGAAAGAAATATTTCTTTCTAGTTGCTAAGAATTATTTTGAAGCTGCTTTGAATTGAGAAGTCCTTATGGACCAAAGACAAGTTATTTTCATCAACTGCATGTGTGATTGGACGTTGAGACAAACTATTTCGTATCTTGTTTCATGAATGATGTTGTAATGAGTAAGAACAATTAATTCTGTTGTCAAGTTATTTGGTGCAATGTTTTGTTGTTCTTTGCTTTAATGATGAAGATGAATTGTTGTGTTATTATATGATGAATGGTCCTGGTAGATGAAATATTTTTCTTGATGTGTTTTCTTTCTGGTAGTTAGTATCTTAGACAATAATGGGATTCTCACATGGTTAATGTATTAGTACTGGGTCTGTGGTATAAAATTGTCGTCTGCATGCTTGAGAACCGGGTTATCCCAAGTTCAATCTCTTCCCCTTAGTTAAGCTTAATTCCATTTTTGTTGCCAAGTTGGTTTATACCAACTTACATCTCATATCGGTCCCACCCAAGAGAAAATATACAAAAGAGAATAGTCCAAATTGAAGGAGGATCCTTCACAATAAAACGACAATCCCATCAATAATTTGGCTGGATCACAAGATATGGAGAACTAGTTCACGATTAAAAGCTGCAGAGTCTAATTGGGCCTCGGTGGCGGGTTTGGTTCCTACTGTTGAGTCAAGGGATTTAAGACCCATCAATAGGTTGCAAATGATTCTAGATGAGAATGATCTCCTATAACATGTTACAGTGGGTGTACTAGAACCAGAGGAAGAAGAGAAAAAGACCAAGCATAAGAATAATGAAAATAAATCAAAGAGAATCGTGTCAGATTCAGTAAAGGATCACTTGATCCCACATATATCTGAAATACAAACAACAAGGAAAATGTATGAAGCACTCAGTAGGTTATATGAAGCAAAGACATTAGCCATAATCTTGCCTTAAGAAATCAACTTCGTAATATGAATATGGAAAGCTCAGAATCTATCTCATCCTCTCTTATGAGAGTTTCTCAGATTAGATATCAGCTTGCAGCTATTAGAGATGTCATTAGTGACAAAGATCTTGTAACCACAACCCTAAATGGGTTTCCAACATTTTGGATTCCTTTTGTACAAGGAGTGTGTGCAAGAAGCAAGTTACCCAAGTTTGAATTTATGGGCATATTGCACACACGAAGAATCTAGACTTGCAGACCAACATAAGAGATTAATTGTTGATGAAGAGAAATCTCTTACAATTCAAAAGAACAGAAGAAGTTCCTTCAGAAAGAACAATAAAGAAGCTAACTCTGTAAGACTTCTAGATAAGAAGAAAGATGTTTCAAAGATCAGATGCTACAACTGTCAAAAGTTGGGACACATTTTCCTATGACTGTCCTCAAGGAAAAGGGAAAATAAATCATCAAGCACATGTGGCAGAGGAAGAGGAATCTCCTCCCTCAAAGAAAGCTTTAGTAGAAATTGAAGATTATGTACTTTAAGTTGAAGATAGTTGATCTAAAGAAAGATAGCAAATGGTGGAGTCTGTGGAGCCTCCCCACACAAAAACAAAAAATAAGTATTCATGTTTATTTTTAGTATCTTGTTTACTTTAATACTTTATCATTACAATTTATATTTTTGTGAGAATGTTAATTAACCTCGTTTTATTTCAGTTTCTATGTAGATTTATGAAGGAAGTATCAAAGAAGAGGATAAAGAAAAAGATAAAATATTTATTTCAGGTATGATAACTCATGAGAGTGACAAAGGTATGTGTTTAGCTATGATAGTAAGGGATAATTTGGTAATTTCATAGCTAGAGTGAAAAAGAGTTCAAAAGTCTTATTCATGATTAGGGTTTCAGATGTGTACATGGTTGAACAAGTTTTGCTTAAGAAAAGATGTGTACTACTTTGATAGAAATCATGATATAGTTTTATTTGATTACTGCTTATTGTTACTAACTAATTGGCTAAGTGACATATCTCAAAAAGCATACTATAAGTAAGTTTACAGGTCTCGAAAGAAAGAACTTATGCCTTGACTTGCAGAAGTTAAACAACATGAGAAGGAATTATGATATGGTGATAGTTAGTAAGAACTAGAAAGTATCCAATATTTATATAGGAGCAAGAGGCTCCTAAAGATGCAGAACAAAAATGTTCAATATGAAGAGAAAGATGGATACTCAGATATAGTTGATGAGATGCAGGTAACTGCAGGTTGCTCCAGTACCGTTCTTATAGATGTAGAGGGAGCATGTTGATCCAGTATGAAGTCAGAAAGAAAGAAATGTTCGAACTCAAGAAGGCACCCAGGATATTACAGAAGAGAACTTCAAGGATGATGATTAGAAGCTCTTAGTTTGGTGCAAGAGGGAGCTAATTCTCCGAGTTCGAAATGGAGGATCATGATTTGGTGCAGTTAGGAAAGCAGATGGATGGTGCCCAGCAGATGGGTAGCATCGTATTATACCATGGAAAGATTTTGGACGACAAGAGAAGGAATGAGCAATCCCAGAGGTAGACCTTCATAGAGAAGGAAGAGACCTTCGTAGAGAAGGGGATTCAGAAATTTTCTAAGGTTGGCATTTGTGCAAGTATTGAGTTTTGGATACTCTAGGGACATGCTAGAATACCCTCGTAGAGAGGGGTGTGACCACCCTCGTAGAGAGGAGTGTGGATGTTTCTCCAAGGGGCAGCGGGCAAATACTCTCCTCTGGCCAAGGATTGAGTAGCCTGGAACACAAATCTTGACCATGTGGAATGGTTAGTTGGCTCTTGAGGTTTATGTCGTGATCCTGGGTGGATCATGGAAAGGGAGTCTAGTCTTGCCCAGGCTAGCATCTTAGCTTCTCTAGTTCATGTGGGATGACTAGGAGTGAAGCTATGGTAGTAGTCCTCCCCAGTTGATGGGTGAGATAGATGACTACAAGAGAAGGGAGAACATAAAAGGAATGGAAAAACTCATAGAATATCCTCCGTGTGAAGATAAGACATCTTCTATGTGAAGATGAGATATCTTCTGTGTGAAGATAAGAAAGAGCATCTTCTGCGTGAAGATGAAAGAAAGAAAGAGTATTTTCTGTGCGAAGATAAAGAGAACAAAACTTCTTTAATA
>JZKD02S2269058.1:236968-255384 GCA_000966675.3 Picea glauca | reverse complement strand
CCAAAAAAAAAAAGTAACATGGGTCATACCAACATGCCAATTCATTATGAGTGGATTACCCACCCAAGCAACCTTTAACATACTCCCTTTAGGATCTTATGACCTGCTGATTGGCATGGACTAGTTGGATGCCCACAAAACCAATTTGGATTGTTACAACAAAAATTTGGAGTGTGAAAATGAAGAAGGGAGAAAGATAACCCTACAAGGAATTCAAAATCCTGTCTTAGTGAGACAAATATCAACCCTTAAAGTGAAGAAGTATTGCAGAAAATGATGTCAGTTGTATGCAATACAAGTGTTGGACTCTGTTGAGGACAACAAACCAAGCATAGATGACTATCCCATATTAAGAGAGTATAAATATGTGTTCTCATAGGAGGCACCAGGTCTACCTCCAAGAAGAGATCTTGAATTTTCAATAGAACTTGCACCAAGAGTGGTGCTAGTGTCTAGAACACCCTATAGAATGAGTACACCAGAGCTTGTTGAGCTCAAGATACAACTAAAGGAAATGATGAACAAAGGATAAATTCGACCTAGTGTGTCTCCATGGGGAGCACCAACCTTTTTTGTGAAAAATAAGGATGGCACACTTGTTGTGCATAGACTATAGGAAACTCAATAAGATGACCATAAAGAATAAGTATCCCTTGCCAAGGAGAGATAACTTGTTTGACCAATTAAGGGGTTCTATAATTTTCTCCATGATTGACTTGAGGTATGGATACCATCAAGTCAGAATTAAATATGAGGATATCCACAAAATATCCTTTAGGACAAGATATGGTCATTATGAATTTGTGGTGGTGCCATTTGGGCTAACGAATGCACCAACCACTTTTATGTGCTTAATGAATAATGTACTCAGTAAATTCTTAGACAGTTTTGTATTGGTTTTCATTGATGATATCCTAATCTATTTTAAGAATAGGGAAGAGCATGAAGAACATCTTAAGCTAGTACTTCAAGTACTAAGAGAACATCAACTCTATGTTAAGTTTAGTAAGTGTGACTTTTTCCAAAAACAAGTCCATTACTTAGGCCATGTTATTTCTGAAGAAGGGGTGGCAGTTGATCCTAGCAATATTAAATCCATTATGGATTGGCCTACCCAAAATGATGTATCTGATATCAAATCCTTTATGGGCATAGCAGGATACTATAGGAGGTTCATAAAAGGATTTTCCAACACTGGTTTCCCAATCACTTCCCTTCAGAAAAAGGTAGTTAAATTCCTTTGGACATCAGAATGTGAAGAGAGATTCAAAGAGTTTAAATTCCTTCTAACCAATGCACATGTGTTGAAGATTGCAGATCCAAACAAGGACTTCCTTGTGTGTACAAATGCATGCAAGGAAGGACTCGAAGGAGTCCTTATACAAGAAAAACATGTAATTTGCTACGAATCCAGAAAATTGAATGAACATGAAATCAATTATGTGACCCATGGTCTAGATTTGGATGCCATAGTGCATGCTTTAAAAATGTGGAGGCATTACCTCATTGGTAGAAGATTTGTGTTGATGACAAATCATTGGGGGTTGAGGTACCTGTTTGACCAACCAAAACTTAATGCTCAACAAGCTACATGGATGGCTCTCCATAAAGAGTTTGATTTTGAAATCAAACAAATAAAAGGAAAATAAAATAGTGTGGTTGATGCCCTTAGCAGAAGTGTGAAATTGATTCACCTGGCAGCTATAAGCACTTGTGAAATAGATGTCAGGGAGAGAGTCAAAAGTGCATAAGAAACAGATGCATTTTTCAAGATTGTAAGATCGTACTTAGAGAAAAATCTCACAGGGCTGAAGTACGAAGGTTATCAATTGTTGAGTGATGGCTTGCTAACTTATAAAGGTATGTTGTATATTCTGAATTGTGATGACTTGAAGAGGTTCATGATGGATGAACTACATAAAATACCATATACTGGTCATCCCAGTTATCAAAAGATGATTACAGCCCCTAGGAAACTGTCTTATTGGCTCGGATTGAAGAAGAAGATAGATGATTACTTGGATAAATGTATAGAATGTCAGCAGGTTAAGGTAGAGCACCAACATCTAACAGGTTTGTTGCATCCCCCACCAATCCTAGAATGAAAATGGGAAACCATCTCCATGGATTTCATCATTGGATTACCAAAATTGGCCAAACAAAATGACGTCATCATGGTGGTGTTGGAAAAATTGAACAAGGATGCTCACTTCATTCCCATCAAGTCAACTTGCAAGGAAATAGACATTGCGAATATTTTCATGAAAGAAATATTTAGGATGCATGGCATGCGTAAGGAGATCGTATCCGACAGAGATATGAAATTCACTTTAAATTTATGGAAATATCTATTTGTTGATTTTGAAACTAAATTTCTATTTAGCACAACCTATCACCCTCAAAATAATGGACAAACATAGAGGGTAAAACACGTGTTAGAGGACATGTTAAGGATGCATGTAACACATCATCATAAGAAGTGGGAAGACTATCTACGACTGGTAGATTTTTCCTACAAAAATGGCTATCAAGAGTCATTGAAGATGATCCCTTTTGAGGCCCTCTATGGTAGATAGTGAAAGATTCCAATCAGCTAGGATAACCCAATAAATCGAATTATAATTGGGCCAGACATGCTGAAAGAAATGGAACAACAAGTAATTCAAATAAAGCAGAATTTGAAAATAGCTCTGGATAGACATAAAATATATGCAGATTGAAAGAGGACTCATAGAGAGTTCAAAACAGGGGATCATGTGTATCTCATAGTCATACATAGGAAACACTCCTTGATCCAGTTGGATATTCATGGCCACCCACATATTCCAACTGGCTCCTCGTGTCCATTTTTGTTCAACACGTTCTTCTGTACTACTTTGTAATTGTGGGTTCTACACTTCTGGGGCTGTCTAAAGCCCCACACATCGAACTGGCTTATTTTGTATTTTTCATGTCAGCACATCTTGTTGTACAACCAGGGCCATTTTGGGGCCCTAAACGTTGTTTTTTTAGCTCGCCACAATCAAATTAAGGATAGAGTTAGAGTTAGAAGGCAGAATGTGTATTTCTATAAAATACCTTTCCAACGGGCTATCACACGCCTAAAACAGAGGTCGTATGAAAAAGTTACAACCCTGGGAAGTTGAGGTACCAAATTACACCAACTTACCCATAGGGCCCACATGACTTTTGACGTTTCACCTTCTAGGGTTATTTTTTTGGATGTCTAGGGTTTTGGAATTCATGAGTAATATCAAAAAGGCCTCTGGAGCCTCATTGTAATTCCTTTTTCTCATATGAATGCGCATAGCAACCACATCTCTTCTTAGAGATAACTACTGATCCAAAAAGATCTTTTAAAGACAATGGTTGAGTTTTTAAAACATGAGTTAATTTACCATTTAGGAATTTGATGAAAGAGGAAGAATTAATGAAGAAACATGGAAACCATAAAGCAATATACAGATCTGGAAATAAGCATGAAGAAACAACAAACCATAAACAACAAAGTCAATAACGGAGTTCGACAATCTCGCCTATGTCTCCAAGCCTTTGTCTTAGTGGGTGAGGCTTTCTTATTTATGTTTGAAGCTTCAAAATTACATCATAAAAGTGCCAAATGGATTACAAATTGATCTGGATATGTTCTGCTAGATCTCAAGAACCCATCAAAACTGATAGGATTGAAAACGGATGAACAGAAATGTCCTGCTCCCCTCAATGGCTCATTCTCATCATAAAATCAAAGTATTAAAGAAAAGTACCTTGAAATTCTCAGGATGCCAAATATATACCTCCAATGGCTCCAAAATGTTCAAAAACCCATATCTGGGCTCTCCCTGCACCTGGATTGGCCAAAAATTGAAGAAAATACACTCCTAGGAGTTTTCCCCAATAACTTACAGTCCTCTGTTCTGCAAAACGCACCTACAGGCCTTTGCTCCTAGCTTTGTGTGTGTTCCCATTTAAAAAACCTAGCACACACACCGTTTTCTGAAACTAGGGCAATTTTTTCGCACCGTTAAGGTTCTCACACCCTTTTCCTAACGTAGGACTAGGTCATATGGCCCATGTGGCTGGACACTGGGCTAACTACCCGCACCCATTGGCTAGTCCCCTCCGTTTTTGGGTCCAGGTCATATGAACCAGGCGATATGGCCACAACCTAAATCTCCACGCACATATACCTGACTAGCTCCTGGTCATAGCCCCTAGTTATGTGCCTTGGTCGATGGTTATCCCTGTCGACTGACGCTAACCCCAAAACTGCGCGCCAACCATATAGGGAATGGGTCATATGCGAAGGTCATATGGTAGCGCCAGGGATACACCAAAAAAATTCACACCAATCATTAACTATAGGGTCATATGTTATAGCTATATTGTAAAGCGTCGAACCATGGGCTGACTGGAGTGGTAAGGATTGTGTGCCAATACAAAGGGAAAGGTCACATAGTATGGACATACGGTGTTGTGTTAGGGCCGAGGCTAGGTCCCAACCCTATTCTCCGCCTGAACTACAAGAAATTTCAATTCAAATGTTTAAATGAGACCATATTTAACAAGACACGCTGTGGGTAGGCTAGTAGCCCCGACCCTACCAAGTCATTTCCGCCCGGACCGAAGGTCATGGGTTTGATTCCCATAGAACCCATACAATTTTTCCAAATAAAAATGACCAATGGAGGGGCGCCACATGGAATCCCATGAATGGGACATATTGCACCATTCTATTCACCATCAACCATCCATGTGTCAACATCACATTCTACCACCTGTATGCTGACGCGTCTTCCCAGTCAACATCCACTGTACCTACCACGTCACTCAACTGCCACGTGTTGTACGACTGTATGGAATTTTCCACATCAGCTCGTGCTATGTGTCAACACTTGCCCACATCATAACCTATCCACTTCATCATGCCAACTCACTTCCATGTCACTGTATGATCGTATGGCCTGTACAGTCAACACTATACGAACTGTACAGTCATCAAAATTTTGCATGTTTGACAGAACAAACAGATCACGATATCTTTTGCATACGACATCTGTTTGTGCCCATTCAAGTTGCATTGGGTTCATATCGATGAGGCCTACGTACATGTCTGTTTTGAAGTCATTCCGAGCACTTTGAGTTTTAGGCCTTCCTAGACCCCATTTTGGTTCCGGGATCCATTTTGGATCACACTTCCCCACTAAAGACCTTTTGGTCCTCCAAAAGGTTAAAAATTTGACCTTAATGATTACATACTCATAAGGAATAAAAAAAACACTGTGTTGTACAAAAATGATGTTATAATAGGTCATCGTTACAACATGTGTGATTACATTAATGGAAGCAAAATACAATGAAGATGTGGCATCCACTTATGGAAAAACCAAGTGAATTGTTTCTTTCCTTCATGTTCTTCTTTCTTTGCTGGTACAATTTCTTCCTTTGTGAGTACATGCACAATCCTTTTGTCCTTCTTTGGACAAATATCCGGATTAAGCTTCCAACATTTAGCCTTTTGATGTCCACCCTTGTTGCAATAAGTGCAGTGGTTTTTCGACATCCAAACTTGTTTTCCCTTCTCTTTCTTCCAGTGTGGATTTGAGTCTTTATGTTGTGTCTCATTCCTGGTCGACACAAATTTCCTTTACAAATATTGTCTCTTCCAACACTCAGCCACATAATGTTTGGGTGAGTGACAAAACGTACACGGATACATAATCCACAAGTTTTAGATTATATGATTATGTTTTTTATAATAAAAAAGAGATTTGGAAAAACCATGACCATTATACCTTTCTTATTGATCTTCACTTTTCTTTTGAGATGACTTGCATTCATTATCACCATCAGGGAGTGATACACCATCACTTTTCGTGAATTTTTCCCGCAATGACTTAAGCTGATCATTTGAAGCATTACTTGCTTCCAATGTTTTGGAGCATTCTCCAATCTCCAATTTTCCATATACCAATCCTAAATAAATAGGTATTTCCATAACCTCTATGGGATTAACAATACCTTCGCCCTTATTTACAAGGCCCTTTCCTTCATAACCCATCTTGGTTAGCAATTTCAAACCTATACCTCTTGTATGTTTTTCAAATGCACCAAAAGAACTGTCTTGATGGGAACAATGCAAAATTGATGAATGACTTCCACTGCATACCTCAGAGATGATTTTTGAATTGGGTGTAGAAGGAAATTCCTTCAATTCTTCTTTTCTTTGTTGTTCTTTGAATATTTCTCTTGAACCAATCTCTTTCATTCCAAGTAATATTCATACAACACTTTCACCATCTCTTCCATGGCTAAGAGAGTAGTTCACATATCCTTATCATCTTGAGAAATTCCCTCTTTAGATTCCATTTTCCTGGTATTCATGCAAACTAAAAAACCAACCGTCAACTAGCTTTGATACCACTTGATCCGAAAAGATGTTTTAAAGACAATGGTTGAGTTTTTAAAACATGAGTTAATTTACCATTTAGGAATTTGATGAAAGATGAAGAATTAATGAAGAAACATGGAAGCCATAAAGCAATATACAGATCTAGAAATAAGCATGAAGAAACAACAAACCATAAAAAAAAGTTGATAACAGAGTTCGACAATCTCGCCTATGTCTCCGGGCCTTTGTATCAGTGGGTGAGGCTTTCTTATTTCTGTTTGAAGCTTCAAAAGTGCATCATAAAAGTGACAAATGGATTACAAACTGATTTGGTTGTGTTCTGCTAAATCTCAAGAACCCATCAAAAATGACGGCACTGAAATAGGATGAACGAATCTCCCAGAGATGGCATGCTCCCCTGAATGTCTCATTCTCATCATAAACTCAAAGTATTAAAAAAAATACTTTGCAACAATCAAAATTCCAAATACATGGATCCAATGGCTCCAAAATGTTCAAAAACCCCTAGCTGGGTTCTTCCTGCACCTGGATTGGCCAAAAATTGAAGAAAATACACTACTGGGAGTTTTCCCCAATAACTTGCAGTCCTCTATTTTGCAAAATGCACCTACAAGCCTCTACTCCCAAATCTCTGTGCATTCCCATTTAAAAAGCCTGGCACGTGCATCATTATGAAACTCGGGCATTTTTTTTGCACCATTAAGGTTCTCACACCCTTTCCCTGGCGGAAGACTAGGTCGTATGGCCCATGTGGCCGGGCGCTGGGCTAACCGCTCACACCCGTTGGCTAGCCCCCTCCATTTATGGGTCCTGGTCATATGAACCAGGTCATATGGCCATGACCTAAATCTCCACACACATATACCTGGCTGCCTCCTTGTCACAACCCTTGGTTATGCACCTTAGTCAGCGGGCTAGCCCGACAAACCGACGTTAACCCAAAAATTGTGTGCCAATCGTATAGGGAATGGTTCATATGCGAAGGTCATATGGTAGTGCCAGGGATACCACAAAAAAATCTGCCCCAACCATTAACTGCAGGGTCATATGTTATGGATACACTATAAAGCGTCAAACTGTGGGCTGACTCGAGTGGTAAGGACTGCGCGCCAATACAAAGGGAAATTTCACGTAGTATGGACATATGGTGTTGCGTTGGGGCTGGGTCTAGACCCCAGCCCTATTCTTTTCTTGAACTACAACATATTTCAATTCAAATGTTTAAATGCGACTATAGTTAAGAAGACCCACCGTGGGCGGGCTGGTAGCCCAGCCCTGCCAAGTCGTTTCCGCCCGGACTGGAGGTCACGAGTTCGATTCCCATAGAACCCATACCATTTTTCCAAATAAAAATGACCAATGGAGGGGTGCTACATGGAAGCCCATGACTGGGCCACATGGCACCATGCTATTTTCTATCAACTAGCCATGTGTCAAAATCATATTCGACCACCTATCTGCCCAGTCAACATCCACTGTACCTTTCACATCACTTAGTATCCACGTCATCTTGTGTCACGTGTCAACACTTGCCCATGTCAGCACATGTCCACATCAGCATGAAAACTCACTTCCATGTCACTGTATGAGTGTACGACCTATATAGTCAGCTACCATGTCAACACTGTACGGACTATACAATCATCAAAATTTTTCCTATTTGACAAAACAAACAGATCACGATATCTTTTGCATGCGATGTCTAATTGAACTCGTTCAAGTTGCAGTGGGTTCATAGCGATAAGGCCTACACACACGTCCATTTTGAATCCATTATAATAAATTTTAGTTTTAGGCCTTCTTGGACCCCATTTTGGTTCCAGGATCCATTTTGGATCAACTACCACCATTCAAGCAAGTCTTTTTAGCTCTGTAGTTTTACAGTTTCAACCTATTTCATTATTTAATAGACGATATTGTTCATTAGATATTTGTGTTATTCTTTATATCTCTGTGTTTATTTTATTCAGTTTGTTAATCAGTTCGTTTTGCTCCTAAATCTGGATCAGTGGTATCATAGCAGGTATGCTCTCCATCGAGACAAGGGTTTGAAGCATGTTGCGGGTTCAAACATTTGCAGTAATCACCAACCTCCTTTTGGTACTATCAAAATCCATTTTCCGAACCATACATTGTAAGCATCACAGTTGGTCCATAGGCACTACAGGGATTCTTTTTCCCTCGGATATTTTCTCACCATTACAAGGAGATCCATACATGGATTCACTACAGCCATACATGGATTCACTACATCTATACATGGATCTGCTACATCCAATGTTCTGCAACATTTTCAACAAATTTGCAAGGTGTCCATGCTTCCCACGGAGGTTCCACGACCTCTACAACAACCCATGTTTCTCTACAATCCCTTGGCATCCTTTATGGCCTTCTACACCCATCCAACTTCAAAGAGGTGTTGTGACCTCTACATAGAATTTCAGAGGCTCCACCATATCACATTGGAAATATCTCCTCAATATCTCAAATGGGTATTTTAGGGAATCTAATTTGTCTTCCTGGTTTGAGAGATATCATCGATTGAATCTCAACATATATTTGACCCAAGGAGGCCACACGTACCACCATATTCAAAGGCACTTTTCTCCCTGCTCAAGAAACTATAGAAGGAGTTCCACATATGGCTGGAAATATCTCTTCAATATCTCAAATAGGTATTTCTCATAATCTCATTTTTCTTTCTGGTTTGAGATATATCATCAATTGAAAATCATGATGTATTTGACTATAGGAGGCCGTGCGTACCACCATCTTCAATGGTATTTTTCTCCCTTCTCAGGAAACTACAGAAGAATTTCCACATATGGATATAAATATCTCTTCATGATCTCAAATGGGTATTTCACTAAAATTGATTTCATTGTCTGGTTTATGAGATATCATTTTTTGAAGCAACACATGTCTGTAACGAGTTCAAGCCACAACACAAGAAGGGAAATGAGAAGATGAAGAAGGACACGAGAAAATGGTGTGAGTAACATAAAAGTCCTTGGCACAACATCGAAAAATGCTGCTCCAAGCAGTCCCTCATGGTTGAGCTGAAGGCTTCTGGGTCAGAGGCTGATTCTAATTCCGAGTCAAATCGTGAAGGAGGGAATTATATTATCGATGTTGAACCCAGCTCCATTGTCACTACCACCAAAGTCCGAAAAAGTGAACCAGAAGAACCAGATGAAGGGGAATGCCTCTTTCACTCATATATGTGGGTCAATGGGGCTCCACTTCATTTCATTGTTGATAGTGGTAGTCAGAAGAACCTAATTTAAGTAGAGGTCGTTAAGCAGTTAGACCTGCCAATGACACCACACCCGTGACCCTACACCATCGGTTGGCTTTTCCAAGGAAGATATATTCGTTTCACCCAACAATGTCGTCTGCCCTACGAAATCAAGCCTTTAAACGATGAGGTACTGTGTGATATTTCTTCCCTTGAATTTTGTGATGTTCTTTTAGGACAACCATATATGTGGAAGTGTCATGATCTGTATGAGTCCAAACCTCGGAGTGTTATTATTATTGTTGTTCCTGAGTTTATACTAAGGCTATAAGTATAATGTCAGGGATCAGGAAATGAGGAAAAGGTTTCAATGTTTTCCTTTCACCACATAAATAACAGAGAAAATTTCTTTTAAAAATGAATTAATATTATAACAACTCAGAGGTTGTTTCTCGTACCTGAGTTAAAAATCAAAATATAGAATGAATGGGAAGAAAAACATAAAGCTGCTAATCAAAGAAAGGAATCAAAAGATGAAGAATCTTACTTTGTAACAGAAGAAGAAAGTGATTGATGTAAACTTAAATGAAGTATAAAATATAGTATCGAATCAACATGCAGGTCTTATATTAACTAATAGTGAATACAGAGGAAAAATTGTTTGTTAATAGATTACTGAATATAACATAACCATGGTAGAGGTTGTACTAAATTGTGATTTTCATTCATCAAAGAAAACATATGAAAATATTGCTGTTTTCAAGTTTCTGTGGTGAGGAGTTTCACAAATGTTCTTCGGATAATCCACAGTTTGTATCATTTCGTCGTTGATGTTTCGAATCCGAATCAGGATTCATCATCAGGACTAATGTAGAATCATATGAAAATATGTTGAAATATGAAAGAAAAATAACACATAACTCAGAGTAGACGAGATGCAGAATCTCTGGCCTGCATTTGTATTAATTCCTAGTGAAGAGAGTCTTCTCCTTTACAATCGGAAAAAAGAAGCCACTGCTTCTTTCTCAAAATGTATATTTATACTAGATTAAAATGTTTCGAATTATATCATTCTCAAAGTTTCAGTTACAAATGAAAAGATGAAACACTTCACTTAGTTGTCCTTTGTCTTCCTTCATGCTGGCGGGGCATTTTCCTTTATTAGTCCTCTAGATCCAAAATAGGATGGAATAAACAACTATATTACTGGCCTCCAGAAGTCTTCCCTTTCCCCTTGTTGCGCCTCTTTTGCCACCTAGATGAGAAAAACAAAGGTTCTTACAAGCTTAGTTGGGTTAGCTAAGCAGGAAAACTGTAAAGGAAAAGGGTTAGAGAAAGAAACATAAGAGAACAATTAAGAATTAAAATAAGAAATAAAAGAACAACTAAACTATTGAGCATAAGGACATAAGAACAAAAAACCAATAAGACTCATGTCACCAATGGCAAGGTTTATATCAGTGAAAGAAAACACCAAGAAGAAAGAAGACTATGAGTCCCTTCTTCCTCCAAGGGAGGGCTCTTGGTCCCCCACAAATAAGATTTTCTTACAACTTTGAATGAAATGATGAAAGAATCCCAAGCTAATCCACTCAAGAGGTAAGCTGGATTGGCCAATGTAATGGTGCTAGTATACTCTTGATGAGAATAGAGGATTCCTCAAGAGAATAGCAGCAACATAACTTTGTTAATGAATTCCTTGAAAATGAAGTGCACCCATGGCCTTGTTTTATAGCACCTCTTTGAGGTATTGTGCAACCAGCTTGTAGTGTGAAAAGAGGATAATTAGGGCATTTTTAGATCTTTGACCAACCACATAGTCGGATTCAGTCAAGATTTGGGTGTCAAATCAACTTGGAAGTTGAACCAGAAGTGGGTGGGAGGCCAACCAATCTCATAAATGCCCTTTTCTCAGATGTGTGTGGCTTTTAGCGACCACAGTCGCGCATCGTGCGCATGTGCATTTTTCTTGCGTTTCTGGATTGCGCATGTGTGCGCGCACCCTGTGTAGTCATAACGTACTTTAATTTTATCACTGGTTGTATAGTTTTGGACCTTTTGGAAATGATTTTGTGGTAATTTTGGTCCATGGGTGACCTCATAACTGTCTGACAATGCTGGATTCTTGTAACCATTTGCGGACGAAATTATAGTGATAACAGATGCCCCTTGATGGATGAGGTTAGGGGCATACGTATAGCAAAAATTCATCAATGTTTCTTCCACTGAGAGTGCCATTGTAAGAGAGAGCGATAATGAGAGTATCAAGAGTGACCCGTTGGAGGGAGAAGGGAACCTATAGAACCCAACCTTCCATGAGGTGTGTAAAAGTAAACTGTGTACAAACGAGGCGGGCATGCCCCATGCTCGTGTCATGTAACTCAAAAAATAATGGTTTTGTACTGTAACTGAAACTGTGTGTTGATGTAGACAAGTGAAATGCCCTAGGGGGCAGTCATGATAAAGGTAGAAGACAATTCTGTGGGGGAACATACTCTGAACAGTAGGTAGTGACACCTATGAGAAGTATCACGGATTCTGTAGGCATTGATAGCCTAGCCAACTTCATAGGTCTTCGAAAAATATAATGAAGAACTACAATAGTCGCAAAGTAAGACCCACCGTAACATGAGAAAGTGTTGAATTCGAATGTTATGGGGGTCAACGACAATAGGGATAAATTATGGTTCTCCCCGTGCCGTCTGAGACCTCTCATTGGAAAGGTAATGAGAGTCAAGATACTATCGCCCTTCTGGAAATTGTGTTGATGTCGACAAAAAGGGGATGTGACTCCAAGAAGCAAAGGGCTTCGTGAAATCTACTAGGTGATGTGAGGAACTGGAGGAGGTACATGGACAAAGTCAAGGTGTATGACGAATCAAGATTTCCCTTGGTTGGGGTTATATGCAAAGTATAAGTGGCCACAACCGTTCAACTAGGTCGAGTGTCAGGTGGACAACAAGACGTGGGATAAGTTGTGCCCGAGGTGAGACAAAGTGAACAAACTCAAAGGGTAGAGGTAAGTGGCCTATGGGATACTCGAAGTATATGGACGATGTCAACAAGGGTAGATGGTAAGGGATGCCCCAAACAAGGGCGACATGGGTTGCGTATGCCAAAAAAGGGAAGAAGGTCGCCAAAAAAAGGGGACGACAAAAATATATGGAAATGCTAGAAACAAAGGCTTTTTACAATTGACCAAATAAATAAAGAATAATTTGGGATGAGTGTACAAATACAGAAACGGGTGCCCCAATGCAATATGGTTGGGCCGGTGAGGGCGCAATTTGCTTGGAGAATTAGTGGAGGGCGGGGGCCCCATGGGTGGGTTTCTGTATGAGGTAGATGAAATGGAGGGAAATTTGTGGATGGGAAAAATGATTGTGGATGAAATGGAGGTTTCATGATACCGTGGAGGTGCAGTCAAAATAGAACTTTGAAGAGCTAATTTGTGAGTCTGTTGGGAAAGCTAGAAAAATGAGGATAAGGAGTATGTGGTTGATTCATGACATGATGTAAGACTATCAGGACTCCCATCCCTAAAGGGTTGAAAAAAAACATGAGTTTCAAAGTACCAAAGGGTGCTATGAATGAGACAACTCATGTGGGGGAGAGTGCTATTGGGTGAAAGTACCGAAAATGCAATGGAGGTGTCGGTACTGCAGAGTCGGAGATGGGGATCCTAGAGGCAAATTTCAGAGGGTGTGACTGAAGACGCAATTGAGATTCAGAGGGAATGATTACATGCCAATGTTGATTATATACCTTAAGGGGTTGCGTTGATGTATGATGACCAAGTACCTACACACGTGAAAACCAAATACCTGACGTGAACAATATATGAAGAGAATCGAACATACAAGCATTTATGTGATAATTTTGAACATGAGCATGCGTACCTAGAGGGGGTATGAAAAAATGGCACCCTAGGGGATAAGGATAAAAAATGGCTTAGGGACTGTTCTGATGTATATGATGAGATGTTGATCTCATGGTTGAAGACGGATAAAAAAACAGACACCCAAAGCTCCCGGAATGGTGTTTGGAAGTTTGGCGGAAAGTCCTATATATAGCTGTAGGGCCCACATTTCCACCTCATTTGTACTTGCCACCAGAGTGACTGGATGAGAGGGATTCAGAGGAGATTTGGAGATTTTGGGAGAACGAGGCAGTCGATTCAGGACTAACGATCTTATCCAAGAACTATGAAGGAGTCGGGAGTGCCTCGAGTTCAGGAGAAATGATATGAAGAATCTCTAGTGATGAGGTAAGGTCAACCATAGATTCTATAGGGGGGTGCAGGGGTTTGAATCAGGGTCAATTGGCATTGCCTGTATTCAATGATCATAGGACATTGATATGTAAAATGATCTAAGGATTCACTTAGAGAGAAAGGGCATCTCATACGTTCATTGATTGATGTCGTGACATAATCGATGTCAGTGATTTTTGGTAGGGATGATGTAGCTAGATTGGGTTCGTTCTGGAAGATTTGGCGTACCACGACTAATGTATGCATGAAGCATGGTAGTGCTGGGAAATGGTGTGTATAATGGCCATATTCTAAACATATAGTGCAAGATAATTTGGTTCGCAGCCCTTTGCTACTTGAGTTAGGGGAGGTAGTGGCAGTACTTGCTTCAGTGGCGAGCGTTGATGGTGTTTGATTGAGTGGAATCAGGTTAAATAACTCGGGTAGAGATGGACATTTGTTGGTTGGGTGTCCATATTTCTCACATAGTGCACAAGGAGGTTGGGTGCATGGGGGAAGTGGAGCCATGGGCTCCTTCTTCTTTCGCCTACCCCCAGCTATGGCAGGGAGGTTAGTGAGTGGGGATGTAGAGGGTATGGTGGGAGTGAGTATGGGAATCGTCATTGGGATTCCTTCCATTTGGGGGGGCAGGGATGGTTGAGGGACCATCTCTGGTGGATGTAAATACCAAATTGGAATTGCTAACACCATATTAGGGAGAGTAAGCGTTGCGGCTATTTGGAAAGCTTGTATGCCAGGTGGAGGGTAGAAGAAGGGGATTTGAGTAATGGCTTGGGGAACTGTCTCCCAAATGGGGATATGGCCTTGGGGAGAGGTGAAATCGTGAACTGGTGGAGTTGACGAGTTCATAGGAGGCTCATGAGGGGGGAGCTCTGTGACTAGTGGGACATCAGATATGATAGAAGCCTCCCTGGGAGGAAGGGTATCCTCTATGTCAGTTCCGTTGGATGAGACGACGCATACTTGATTGGAAGGATGAAGGAGCAGTGGTGCACCATGGTAAGTTCCTAACAATGATGGGTCTTTGAAAATCCTGGGACCCATTTCAATGAGGGGGTATGCTTCATGACTAGTGTGGATGAGAGGGAGAATGTTATCGATGTTGGTAGAAGGGTTAGGCTCGTAATGCGAGACTTGGTCAATGGTAATGATATTCCCGTTATGGGGGAACATCATGGTTCGAAAGACGGAAGAGGAAACTGCCTTCATATCGCACTTGTAGCTATGACCGAACAAGATATTATAATCAAGTGGGGCATCGATAACTTCAATGTCGATGAGAATGGTCTTTCCCCCAAGTTCTACAGGGACATTTTGAAAGAGTCCTTCAGGAGAGGATGGTCGTCTGTCATAAGCTCTTAAGGTAATGGCAGATGGTATGAGTTTGGGGAAACCAAGTTTCTGCCATACAGACTTGGACATAATGCATGTGGATGCGCCTTCATCGATGATGCACCGATGAAATGTAATGTTCCGAATTTTTACTGGGATTTGAAAAGTGATTAGAGCAGGAAGGAGAGGTTCTCCGCTGTTGAGATCAAATGTGATGATTTGAGTATCCGTGGGGTCGACTACCCCCAAAGTAGAAAGTAATGATTTCTGCTGAGAGGGATAGGTTTGAAGGACTTCTAATACTGACATGGTAGCCGAGGATTGTGCTAAGTCATTGACCAAACAATAATTATGAGCCGCCCTAGACTGGGGGTTTTGGACATTCCTGCGTAATGGGATGCGAGGGATGCAAAGAGGTGTTTCGACGTTAGGACGAGGGATTTCTAATAGGGGTACTGTTGGTGCTAGGTTTGTTTATGGGGGAATGGGAGGAGACTCAACAGGTGCATGGTATTGACGACTACATATTTGCAGAAGGATTTCTTCCTCATTGGTGAGGAGGATAGTACGATCTGTGGGATTGTTTGGATTGAGGTACTGTCCCAACTATGGTGGGGTAGGCTGTGTGTCCTGTTAGGTGTTCATCACACCTTGCTGTGGAATGGGGTTCTGCAGCATGGCTGGGGGTGGTTGTTGCATGTATTGTTGTGGGGCCTGCTGAGGGGCAGGTGGTGCTGGAGAGTGTGGTACACTCCCTGAGTCTTTCATCTGTTTAAAATTAGCGATTTGGAGACAATGATGAGTATAATGACTGAACTCACTGCAAAGGGTGCAAGGGAAGGTGGTTCCTATATTATTGTTATTTCTCCCTTGATGCCTGTTGTTATTTCCCCCCTGGGGGTTTTGATTCCCTTGATTCTGGTTGCCCCCAGTAGGTTGGTTTTGTTGGGGTTGATTCCCGCCTTGACCTAGGTTGTTATTATTCCTGTTTCTTCCTTTATTTTTGGAATTATTCGATGGGTGGGTCATATTTTCCGTATTCATTTGTTCGAAATTTTGATATTACTGAATGGGAGAGGGTTGAACAAAATTCACCCCAGCATGCGGGTGTGGGGGTGCCATGGGATGTGGAGGATCAAGGAATGGAAAGTACATATTCTATGGGAGTTGTGATCCATAAGGTACATAGGAAGGTGTGGTGCTTTCGCTAGTACTTAGAGTATAACCTGAGGTAGAGGGAGTACCAGAACTTGTTTGGATAGGTGGGTGTATTAGGGGTGCTGGCGGTGGCCCACTGATGGGTGGAGGAATAACAACAGGGTATGGTTGTTGATAAGGGGGTGGGGGGTAATAAGAGGTTCCCCCATATGCCGATGGATATTGAGGTGTGCCATACATTAGTGGTTGTTGGGGTTATGGATTGTGGTGCGTGGTGTTACTGATCAATCCATCTACAGAGTGAGACATCCCAAGTTTATCTTGACCGAATGGCACGGGTTTTGGGAGATCAGGTAGTACTATGTATAAGTACCTTGATTGTGAATAGATGAGGTTGTATTGTTGAGCCTTACTGATGTCTTCTTCTTTTGATTGAGGGAAGGTGGAAGCTACATCTTTACTGAGGAGAGAGACAAGTGATCTGAGAAACCAGACAAGACACTATTGTTTGGTGGTTTCAGCTTTGTACAAACTACGTTGTCTACGCCATTCGTGAATGTGATCAGTGATATGTGTGGCTGAGGTTTGTTTGAAATTAGAGAGTAGTTCAAGACCATTGTCACGGTGGATTGGTAATTGGAAGAAGGTCAAAAATGCTTTGGTCAATGACTTGAAAGTCTCATGGGACCTCGATTTTTCATCTACATACCATTTGGTTGATGGGCCAGTGAGTGTGCATTGAAATAATCATAGTCTGATGGAATCTTCCATAATGTCGTTGGAAGAGCACCATAAGTGGAAAGTCATGACATGGTTGGCAAGGTCATATCCTGCTTTTCCTTCAAACTTGGGGATGTCTGAAGGGAGTTTGGTAGGCATTGCAGGCCATGTGGGGTCATACAATATAGGATCATTTGTGAGTTTTCTTAGATTTGGTATGTTAAGAGAGGCCAAATATGGCATCTGCAGTGGGGGGGAAGGATTAGTTCCAACCATGGTGTGAGTGTTTTGTGGACCTGACCCTTGAGGGGGGCTAGGTGGGTTGGTACTTCCCCCTTTAGAGGAAGTTGCCCCCCCGCTTCTGTGTAAAGGAGAGCGAGTGGACTGTGGACCTTGGAAATTAGACCCAAGTAATGTGGAACCAAGCAAAGCTAATCCTAAGACAGTGGCACTCATTGGAGTGTGTGAAGGTGGTGCTGATGAGTTGGCAAGACTAGTAACTCCCCCTAGAATAGGAGGGAGGTTTAGAAAGCATCTGGAATGACAAGGGTTATGTGGGTCCCCTATGATGTCTGACTAGCTGAGTGGATGTGTGCAAATTGTGGTGAGAGTAATAAATAAACAAGAGCCTTTGTTGCAATTTTTGAACTTTACACTATATATATCTAAATAAAAAATGTAATCAGAAGTGCATTATACATAAAGTGTTTTTTGCAAAAGAAGCATATATGTGGATAAGTGGGTTTTTTCCGCGTGGAGAATCAAAGAAAAAAAATGCTCGTGTCCTAAAAGATGTAATGTCCTTCCTCTCAAATAGCACTGGACCTTCCAATAGTACTCAACAGTGGGGTCTGAAGTCACCGGAAGAGAAACTAGTGAAGGATGAAATAATCAGTTATAATGAGGGGTAAAGGGGGCATATCCCGAAAGAGTTGGAAATATTTCCCAATAGCCACACAAAATCCGATCAAGGTGCAATTGCAACCCACAATTTCCACCTGGGTAGATGTCCTAAAATTTGGTCACTAGGTACCTCATTCAAAGTGCGACATTTAGATTTTCGGCCTAAGAAATGGGTCACGGGTTGGATCCCATCCAAGAGGTGGGTGCCTCAAAGGGGGACGCATAGAACAACCGGACGTCAGCCTTCAACCCTTCATGGGTATCTTCTTGCCTTATGGTGTTAGGAACACTTGACTTGGAGGATTTTTAGTTCCCTATTTGACAACTTCTATTGTTTTGACAATGTGAGAACCAGATAACGGGGAGTTATTTGGATGCCTATC
>JZKD02S2269058.1:226236-236918 GCA_000966675.3 Picea glauca | reverse complement strand
ATTTTTAGTTCCCTATTTGACAACTTCTATTGTTTTGACAATGTGAGAACCAGATAACGGGGAGTTATTTGGATGCCTATCCCTGAAATCCTACCTAGACTAAAAAATTTCTTTTAGCACCTCCCGTGGAGGAAAACTTAGTGAGTTTTTAGAAAAAATTTAGATGTGGTTTTTTGAGAGATTGGGGGTATGAACCATCCTCGTTGAATTTAAATGGGAGTGGATAGTTTTGTCAAGAAAAGGGGGGGGTGTTTCAGAATCCCTTTAGAGGAAACTTACTTTGACCTCCATGTTTCGAGAGGAAAACTATGTGAGTGATAAGTGACTTTTGTGTGTGAATGAGTGAAAGTGTGCCAATGTTTTAATGAATTAGGTGTCACCTTGTTGCATGTGGACTTCTCTTGGTCCTTACAAGTGTTGATTACCTAATTAACTAAATGCCTTTGGTACAACCTTGCATAATTCAAAAGTCCCTAGGAGACTAGCATGTGGGTCCTTTACTATTCCTTTAACTTCCTATTGTGATTTAGTCTAAGATAAGATTTGAAACTATCCTAGATTATGATCATGTGGGCATGTATGGGCCCGTTACAAAACCTTTAAACTTCCTTAGTGATTTAATATAAGAAAGTAAATTTCAACACTATCCTAACTTTGTAGCATGTGGACATGTATGGGCCCATTACAATATTAAGAAGTGTTTGAAAAATAAACTAAGAGGAGTCCCGAGAGGGGTTGTTGTCCTCTCCTAAAGGTTTTAGTCTTTTTAAGGGAGATGAAATTGTCCTACAATCTTTTTTTGATTCTTAAAGTCGCTCGGAAGCGCGAGAGAAGAGCATACTAAGCGATTGTTATCCAACTTCTAGTCCCAATGCAAGTTTAATGTGATTACAAATGATTCCAACTTATACTTTTAGTCAAAGCAAGCCATCCATGTGGAAAAATGAAATCAAAATTGGAAATAATGATTTTAAACCCCCTAAGTGCCTAAGTGTTTTGACTAATCCCAGTGGAGTCGCCAATCTGTTGTGCCTCTTTTGCCACCTAGATGAGCAAAACAGAGGTGCTTACAAGCTTAGTTGGGTTAGCTAAGCAGGACAGCTGTAAAAGAAAAGGGTTAGAGAAAGAAACATAAGAGAAAAACTAAGAATTAAACTAAGAAAAAAAGAACAACTAAATTATTGAGCATAAGGACATAAGAACAAAAAACCAATAAGACTCATGTCACCAATGGCAAGGTTTATATCAGTGAAAGAAAACACCAAGAAGAAAGAAGACTATGAGTCCCTTCTTCCTCCAAGGGAGGGCTCTTGGACCCCCACAAATAAGCTCTTCTTACAACTTTGAATGAAATGATGAAAGAATCCCAAGCTAATCCACTCAAGAGGTGAGATGGATTGTCCAATGTAATGGTGCTAGTATACTCTTGATGAGAATAGAGGATTCCTCAAGAGAATAGCAACATCATAACTTTGCTAATGAATTCCTTGAAAATGAAGTGTACCCATGGCCTTGTTTTATAGCAACTCTTTGAGGTATTGTGCAACCAGCTTGTAGTGTGAAAAGAGGCTAATTAGGGCATTTTTAGGTCTTTGACTAGCCACCCAGTCGGAGTTGGTCGAGATTTGGGTGTCAAATCAACTTGGAAGCTGAACTAGAAGTGGGTGGGAGGCCGACCAATCTCATAAATGCGTCGTTCTTAGATGTTCGTAGCTTTTAGCGACCACAGTTGTGCATCGTGTGCATGTGCGCTTTTCTTGCGTTTTTTGATCGTGCATGTGCGTGCACACCCTGTGTATTCATAGCACACTTTAATTTTATCACCGGTTGTATAGTTTTAGACCTTTTGGAAATGCTTTTGTGGTAATTTTGGTCCATGGGTGACCTCATAACTGTCTGACAATGTTGGATTCTTGTAGCCATTTGCGGACGAAATTTCAGTGATAACACCCCTGTTCAATACAATTGACACACTTTTATACCAATTGAGCTATCAACTTGGGAAGTTCAGTTTGGTCATTTTCTTCGAAAGTGTGGTACTTCCTTTCCAACTGTGGCAATATTGCTCCTATTTTTCTGTCTTCTATAATGATAGACAATAACTATAGGTTTGGTTTTATCAACCATTTATCTATCTGGGCAATATTGACATGTTTTATATGAGATAGTTCAACTTGATCTCTTTCCACATTTTCCTTGATATCTAGTATATGTTTAACTATGCTAATTTTTCCCAAAGTTCCAGAGCTATTCTCCTTATCGAGATCCAACAGATTTTTATTTAAATAGGCCAAATGCTTCTTCACAAGAGTCTCTCACCTCTTTAGCCATTTTTCTGTTTTCTAATAGATTATGCTCCCATGCTTTTAATAGGATGTTACCTCTGGTTTGTTCTCGAATGGATAATCTGGAAGCAATGACCATGTCCTCTTTCATCGTTGATATGATAGCCTCCTGGAAAGTACTTCAAGATACCTTAGTTTCTCTCTCTCTTAAGGTGATTCTGTCTAAGGCTTGATCTATCAACTGAAAGTGATCCTGGATGATTTCTACTTTAGTAAGTAGACTCTGTTGAGCTACTTCTATCTTCTTTTGTATTTCTGTGAGTTGAGTTCGAAATGCTGCTACATCTATGACCTGTCTTTCAGTAGAATTTAATTTAGATTGCAGTTGTTTTATTAACTCCTCTTGTTGACTTACCTGTGCTTGACTTGTCTGAGTCGACTGTTGTATTTTCTCAAGATTAGATTTGAGTTGTTCAATTTTCTGTTGATCAACTACTCTGACTTGTTCAAGGTTTTTACATGCCTCATTCCTGGAATTTGCTTCTACAGTTGTCATTTGAGTCTGTAATTTGCTGATTAACAAGTATTTTTGTTTGAGTTGTTCCTTCAAGGTTCCAACTGAATATTGGTTGGTCGTTGCATAAGCCCCCAATGTTCCTACTATCTCATCGATGAATTCTTCCTCTTCTAAGGCTTCTCCATCCGTTAGTATTCTGTATTTCTTAGCTACTGCACCTGCCTTTTGGTATGTTTCTCGCTTCACCATGACCTTCCTTTTCTTGCTAAAAAAGAAATCACTAGGAGGAAATTCTTCTATAGAGACAGGTGTTAAATCCTCTTTAAATACTATCTCTGCATTGGGGTTCCCCTTTGTAAATTGTAAGGGTGTGAAGGATGGAATGGGATTGCCGATTTATTTGGATGCTTGTTTCATGATAGCATCTGTGGCCATTTCATTTGATGGAGACAAGGGTGTGTCTCCTACCCCTTTTGAAGGGGTCTCTGTTTGATCCTTGACCTGTTTAACTGGTGTATCTATCTCTAGGATTTTTTCCTCTCGACTTGGGATCTCGGTTTCCTGTTTCAAGGTCTCAGTTTCCTCTGTGTTCTTCTGAAATTTTTGTTTGCTAGGATTTGTATCCGTTGAACCTTGGGTTTCTATTTGCTGTGTACCTGGAGGTTTTGAGGTTTTTCCTTGCAAAAATTTGGGAAGGCCACTTCTCCGGTGTTCCTGGAATTTGTAGAAATCAGCCATCCCTCTGGGTAGCAGATCTTGAACTCGACTTAATAATTCTGAGTAGGATCTCTCTCCTCAGAACATTTTTTCATGGGGGGAATCTTCGTGCTCATACCTTTTTAGACCACAACTTGCCATATGGTTACCCATGAACCTATGAGGATCGTGTTTCTTAAATTCAATGTCTACTAGTTTCATTTCCTCTAAGGCCGTGGCCTCCGCTTTGGCATGGCTGAAATCTAATAAAGAATGTGTGCCAATGTGTATGGGAAAAGACGACCATACCTTTTTCTGAACTCCTTTGAATTCTTTGCTTATCTCACCGGGCACAATTTTCTTGATGATTTCTCGACATACTAGCTTGTCTGGTAAGAATAGTGGTAGGGCATAAGGGGGAACAGAGCAGCCAAAAACCCTAATATACGAGAACTGTTCTTCTAGGTACCAATCTGCCACACTGTTTAAGTTTGTCACGAATTTGTTTGAAATCCTAGGAGGTGGATGACCATAGATAACGACATGCATTGGTACCATTACATAGTTGAAAATCTCATAGACTAAGTCCTTGGCCTTATATTCCCAAAGTTTGGAGTGGTACACGTGAATAGGCTCTGGGTTATTTGGAGTCTAGCTCTAGCTCATTAATGGAAAATGTGTCATGAAGAAAACGACATCCATAATGTATGCAGACATGAAAAATGAAGTTGCTTTCCCACTCGCCCTTTGTGCTTGATATTCTATAACTTTGCTAGCCAGACTATCTGACAACAATTTAGCCCAGTCGAAAGAGTACCCCTCTACTACTGTGTGGATAAGCGGTACCCATGGTAGAAAAAAATGCACAGTATTCGCTCTCCCATAAATCATGTATGCCATCATCGCTACATACATAAATTGTGGCTGTAACAAAGGAATTGTGTATATACCATGAGTGTCTGCTATGAACTTTTCAGGGCGTGAGAACCAATCTTTGATCAAGTCGGATAAGCTTTTTCCAAATAGCTTACATTCTTTCTTTTTGAAACCCTCTAAGAATTTGGCATTGTAAGTAAAATTGGGTGTGGGGGACAATTTGTACATCGCTTGTAGATGCTCCGGCCTAAATGTCCCAACAACTACCTTCTGCATGTTAAATATTGTCCTAGTCAGGACATCTACGTGGCCCAATGCCCATTTAACCATATCACAATAGGGGAAAATCTGTGGCCTTGTTGCTACCTTTTGGAATTTCGACTGAGAAACCATTTTGTATTTGATATACAAGTCATCTTTCTCATTGTCACTCGAGTCATCTGGGCAGTTTATTAGTTCGTATTGCAAGATGTTGAAAACCTGTGTCCATGTTTTGACTGTGTCGATGTTTCTAGGTGAGGTATCAGAAATAATATCCGAATTCTGACCTGAACTTTCACCAGCTGTTTTGGGCGTTTTCTGTGGAGCCATGATGTAAAATCTCGAGATTATAGTTCCTGTCACAGAGGATGCAAATACAAACAATGGTTATCTCACTAAACTCACTTTGTGAAACTAGAATGAAATTCAAATAATGACGGGAATTCTTTCACATAGAGTACTCGAGTTTGTGCGGGTACTTTCTGACAAAACGTTTAATTCTTTTAATAGAAATATTTTGAAATGAAGCAAGATCTTACTTTCAATCATTTCCCTAATTCGCTTATAAATTCCATAAATGTTTGATATTTCATGATTTGGGAAGATCGTAGAAACATTTAATTCTTTACCTGTAAGCTCCACAGGTTTAAAGCTGTTTAATATACTAATTAATCCAGTTTAATCCTTTAATTAATCACAGTTAGTTCTTAATCCTTTTTCGACATTCATAGTCTCAGACGATTTTATTCTTAGTCTTGGGCCATGAACCCCAAATTTGCGATATTGCGATTTGGTTAATTAACTTTGATCAGACTCAAGTTCTTAATTGATCGTGATTAGTTTATCAATCTCGCGACCTTGGGTATCAATATTACAAAGGTGTTGTTCTAAGGTAAAACTGCCTAGTCGCGATAATTAACTAACGTTAATTATCGTTAGTCTTGTAATTAACTAGGTTTATCTTAAGTTGCTTTCATGACTTTGTACATCGGACACTCAAAGGTCACTCGAGGCAAGACTCCTGAATCGCGAAAGTGCAATGCATTAAAATGGTGATAATTGATGCTCAAAGTTTCGATGATCATGATTAAACTTAACCCGATTTCGCTATTTCGCATGTCTGGACATTGAGAGCTTTGATACGTATAACCGTTAGATCTGCGAAATCCCGAAATCTGAGATTTGAGGTTTATGGTTATTGTTTTTGTTATTTGAAAGAATGGGCGGCTTCAACCTTTTGGTAACTGGAGCATTTGAAAAATATATATGTGTTCCAACAATCACTTTGGGTAGAAAATTGTACACGATCCTAGAGGTAGCACCGCCTACTGTTGTTTCTTTAATCTCTGCTAAGAATTGCAGTAAGATGATTTCACAGACCAGGAAGTTCATCTTCTTTGTGATATGTTGTCATAGTAAGCAGAAGGTCACTTCCACATTCGTGGCCTCTACACAACGCCTCTCTTTGAAGAAAAAGAAAGTGGATGGGATTGTGGAAGAATACATAGACATCTTCTCCTCACCTACAGGGGTACTGACACACTTCCAAGTCAAGCATCCAATTGATCTGACCCTCGACGCATCGTATCAGTGCTCACTGATGGAGGATGATGAAATCATGCGTCAGATTCAAGATCTTCTTCAAAAGGGGCACATCAGACCTAAATCCTCCCCTTGCAAAAGTTCGATTGTACTGGTGCAAAAGAAGGACAGGACTTGGCAACTCTACATTTATTACAGTGCCTTAAATAAAATCACAGTGAGGAATTGCTACCCCATTCCCAGGATTAATGACCTTCTTGACCAACTCAAGGGGGAAAAGTTCTTCAACAAGATTGACCTAAAGTCTAGATAACACCAGGTTCCCATTGAACCAACTGATGTATGGAAGATAACCTTCAAGTCTAAATAAGGTTTCTACGAATGGATAGTCATGCCCTTTGTCTTAACAAATGCACCAACCACTTTCATGAGGTTGATGGATGATGTATTGAGACCCTTCACCAACTCCTTTGTGGTGGTATATTTGGATGACATCCTCATCTTCAGTAGAATGTGGGAGGAGCACATGTGGCATATTCAACAGGTTTTGAGCACTCTGCGACAACACAAGATTTATGCCAACTTGGAAAAATGCTCTTTTGGCATGAACAAGGTCCAATACTTGGGCTACATTGTTTATGAGAATGGGGTACATGTTGATCCAACTAACATCCAAGTCATTTGTGACTGGCCAGCCCTGACCACACTAACTAAGCTTCAGATATTTTTGGGACCAACCAACTTCTACCAACGGTTCATGTTGGGATTCTCCCATATTGCATGGGCCCTCAGCCAGGTGACCAAGGGTGGTGGTAGGGCCAAGTTTGTGTGGGGGAAGGATAAAAAACGAGCATTTGATGATCTGAAGTATCATTTGTGCTCAGCTCCAATACTCTCCTTTCCCGATCTGCAACAACTATTCAAGATTGAGACTGATGCATCTCACTATGCTGTGGGCCCATTTCTCACTCAACATGGGCATCCAATGGCATACCATAGTGAGACACTCTTCGATACTATCCAGAAATATCCCACCTATGACAAAGAAATTTATTCTATTATATAATCCTATTGTCAATGGAAGCATTACATTCTGGGGAAAGAGACGATCATCCACATTGATCACAAGACTTTGCATTTCATACAGACATAGGGGAAATTGAAGAACAATTGCCATCAGAAGTGGTCCACTTACCTACAACAATTCCATCTCAACATCAAGTATAAGACAAATATCTCCAATCAGGTTGCTGACTACCTCATTGAGCCTCCTGTGGCTGCACTCACCACTGTGCTCCATTCCTGTGGACATAAAGCATCTGTGTGGCCCCAACTTTATCAACAAGATCTGGACTTCACCCCCTCATATCATCTTTTGGGTACAGACACAAATGTCACTAATTTTCACATTCAGGATAGACTCTTATGCCACCTCGGCCATCTCTATGTTCCTACAAGTGAGCATGCAAAGCTGATTTGGGAATCCCACTACAGTCAGGTGGTAGGAAATTTTGGCGTAGAGAAAATTGTGGTCATTCTTCAGAAACATTTTTATTGGCCAAAACTTTGACAGGACGTCAGCAAGTATATTGGATCTTGTACTACCTGTGTCATTTTTAAGAAAACCATCAATAAGCAAGGCTTATACACCCCTATTCCTATTCTTGAGAAGCCTTAGGAATCCATCTCAATGGATTACATGTTTGGCTTGCCGTCCACCAAGAAAGGAAATGACTACATGTTTTTGGTTGTTGATCGGTTTTCGAAGATGGCCATCCTCACAAACTGTAAGAAGAATGTCATAGTGGCAGATACTGCCAAGATATTCTTTGAACAAGTGTGGGTCCACTTGGAAACACCACATACCGTCATTGCTGACCGAGACAAAAAGTTCCTCAACACCTTTTGGTCGAGTCTCTGGTCTTTGTTGGACACCAAGATGACAAAATCTATTTATTTCCACCCCCAAACCGATGGCCAAATAGAGGTCGTCAATCGAATGATTGTGAATATCCTACGCATGTACAATTATAAGAATCCACTTACATGGGACGAGAGTCTCCCATATGTCCAACACATTTACAACAGGGCTCTCCATAGTTCCACTGGCCATAGCCCATTTCAGGTGGGTTTGGGATTCCAACCCTTGGGACCCATTGATGTTGCACTTTCTCTTGACACCGCACAGATAGACTCTTCCCCTGATCAGTTTGTGATCACCAAATCCACCATATTCATTGAGTGGATTCAACACATCCGCCAACAGGTCCAGGAGATTTTGTAGAAATTCAATGCTAAGTACAAGCAATGCCAAGATCAACACAGGGTACCACACCAGTTCCAGGTTGATGACAAAGTATGGTTATATTTGAAGAAGGAGTATCTCACCGTGCCTGATCGGAAGCTACACCCACTTCATTATGGGCCTTGCACTATCACCAAGGTTGTGGGTATAAATGATTTTGATCTCAACACTCCACCCTTCTTGAGTCTGCATCTAGTATTCAATGTGGACCTCCTTCGACCATATTTTCCACCATTATTGGACACCTATGTGATCACAGAAAAACTGAAACCAACAAAGCTCAACCATGACTGCATGGTACAAGCATCCATTGATCAGATAGTGTACACACAGGTCAAGGGCACTCACTAGCAGTGGATCTAGCTTTATCAGGTTGTCAAGGCAGGGAAACTCCTACACCAAGGCAAGTGTCTCACCCGGGGCCAAATCCAACAGAAGTTTCCTCACCTGATTGGGGAACTCAATGAAATGGATGCCATTGCTTCCTAAGGGGGGAGGATTGATCTAGGTGGATACTGCTGGCCACCCATCTATTCCAACTGGCTCCTTGTGTTCGTTTTTGTTCAACATGTTCTTATGTACTTCTTTCTAATTGTGGGTTCTACACTTCTGGGGATTTCTAAAGCCCCACAGATCCTCCAGGTGGATATGAGTGGAATCTCACCTAATCCAACTGGCTTATTTTGTATGTTTTAATGTCAACACATCTTGTTGTACTTCCAAGCCCATTTTGGGGCCCTAAATGTTATTTTTTTGGCTTGCCACAGTCAAATTGTAGACAGAGTTAGAGTTTGGCAACAGAGTGTGTAGTTCTTTGAAAGACCTTTCCAATAGGCTATCACACACCTAAAATGAAAGTCGTATGCAAAATTTATGACATTGGTAAGTTGAGGTAACAAATTACACCAACTTACCCATAGGGCTCACATGACTTTTGGCGTTTCACCTTCTAGGGTTAGGTTTTTGGATGTCTAGGGTTTTGGAATTCATGAGTAATATCAGACAGGCTTATGGAGCTTCATTGTAATCCATTCTTCTTATACAGATGCGCGTAGAAGCCACATATCTTCTCAGAGATAACTACTACCATTCAAGCAAGTGTTTTCAATTTTGCAATTTTATAGTTTTAGCCTATTTCATTATTTAATAGAAGATATTGTTCACTAGATATTTGTGTTATTATTCATATCTTTGTGTTTATTGTATTTAGTCTGTTAATCAATTCGTTCCACTCCTAAATCCGAATCACTCCTTGAAAATCAAAGCTTTTGCCAAGATGACACCTCGGTATTGTGGACCCTTTTAAATTTTGGATAGAGCGGGACTGGTAGCATATAGATTAACGCTTCCTCCCACAATGAAGGAACATAATGTTTTCCATGTTTCATTATTGAAGAAATATGTACATGATTATAATCATATAATTGACTGGTCTATGTTTCAGGTGGAACCAGAGGGATAATTCCTTCCATAACCTCAATGCATAATAGATAGGAAGAAAAACCCACTCAGGAACATAACCATTGCACAACTCAAGGTGTAGTGGAAACACTTTGGCCCATATGAGGCTACATGGAAAATGGAGGATGCCATGAAATAGGCATATCCATTTTTGTTTACTTATGTACATACAAAGCACATCTACAAATAGAACATCGAGGAAGATGTTCCTTTAAGGGGGAGGGGATTGTAATACCCCTGTTTCCCCCAGTTTGTAAATATAACTATAACTGGCCAAGAAACTATGGCAGACTAGATATGAGTGAATGTTTGATTTGATGAACCTTTGTATAAAAGGTCAATGTATGTATTTTCTTTTATTAATGGAAAATGGATAAGTGTTGCATAACTTCTAAAAGGGGGGTTTTCCAAGATAGACATTGGATTCTATGAGAGAGATGGTGTGGGGAACCAAAAATGGTTGAGATGAACCCCCCACCAAACTAATACCTTACTGGAATTAATGGCTTAGACCCAGAACAATTCTTTGACCAACAAATGAATTACCAAGTCAAATTGGTAGCTGGAAGAGTCCTCCTTAAGATTTAATGAGGAGATGAGGCAGAGTACCCATCTACAAGACTTCCAGGCATGACTAGGAACTAGGGATTCAGACCCACGCAACCTTGCTAAGGAAGGAAAGAGAAGAGGTAATTCATGGGAATAGGAAAGAGAGAGAAAGCAAGCAGATCTGTGAAGA
>JZKD02S2269058.1:186873-214368 GCA_000966675.3 Picea glauca | reverse complement strand
AATAATCAATAGTTATTGTTCAAGGGAAGTAATGACTTCCAAAGGTAGCTACAGCTTCCAAATGTAAAGGGAGGGATAAACCTCCAAGAGGAAGATAAAATCCTCCAATATCAAGTGATATTTTAACTCTCCATCCTTGCCCCTTCCTTCCACCCAAGAATATATGAGAGATAATAAAATTTTACATTAAATCATCACCATCAACCAACCATCACATCGAACCTGATAATTCTTCCTTAGACTTCTTCAATTTATGAAATTATTCAATTCTTGGAATAATATGATCCTGTAGATAATATTACTCAATGTATTTTCTGAAACATCCCTAAGTTTCATTCCTTGAATCCTCCCCAAAAACAAGTTTTGTAGATAATATTACTCAATGTATTCTCTAAAACATCCCTAAGTTTCATTCCTTGAATCCTCCCCAAAAACAAGTTATGGAGAGAATGATAGACCTTGTTCAATTCTGGTTTATTTAGGAGACTGAAGTTGTACAGAATTCCCCACACTCGATATTTAACATCATATTATGAAACTAGCACACAAGAAACTAAAGGCCTTAATATTTCCAATGCAATTCACCCACTTCATTTGAATTCTCTATGAAGAAGTTATCACTATTTTACCCGAAACACCTGTTTATTGACTAGCTTCAGGACTGGTCAAAAACCCTATCTTCCATAGAGTGTATCTCTATAATTATAGTGAATCAATAGCTTAAAATTTTACCACAGGTACATTGATATGTATGCTCAATACCATAGCAATTTCACCATCTGAATCATTCTAGAAAAAACGTTATAGCGAAAATGGTAAGATGACCTGAAAATAACATACCTTAGAACACATCACCAAAAGACTTCATCCTCCCTTGAAATCCGACCTTCTTTACTTCTGATTTCATATGAAATTCGAATTGTGTCTCAAATGAATGTATAATGATATGTATTTATACCATTTATGTCACTTCCTTTTAACATTAAGTTCAACCTGACACTTTCTTATTTTGTAATTCTTTTCTTTAATTATCTTCAGGGCTTACATGTACTTCCTTCTTCAAGTCATTTTGTCATCTTCAAAAATTCATTTCTCCTCAACCATGAGGATCCATGTGACGTGCCACATACCATCAGAAACAACATGATGTATACTATCCATCCATGGGTGTTGTATCTGCATGTGAATTGTCCTTCATGTCCAAATACCTTCATCAATCTTGCGGTCCAAAACCAATGATTAGGGTTGACATCAATGACAACAACCAATCTTCCAATAATATCCCCCTTTGTCATTGGTGGAAACACTCATGCTCCCCCTATCATCACGATCCCAATTTCTCTCCCCCTTTGACAACAATATCAAAGGGTAGGGATTTCTCCCCCTGAGTTTAATGGCAAAAGCTAACTCTCTTCTTTGGGGCTACTCCCCCTGAACATGTGGCACTCAATAATACTTCATCCTTATTTTTGGTTTTTGGGACTTTTTCTTCCTTGGAATCCTTTTGTCTGTCTTTTGTATTCTCTCTCTTATTCATGTCTAGGATGTATATGTTTTTCGTTCTTCTTGTTGCAGTTGCAACCAATCTTCCTGAGTTATTTTATCTGATTTTACATTTTCGGGAGTCAAACGTAAGAGTGTATCCTTGATCACACATTTTACTAACATTGAGTAGATTATGCTTCAAGTCTTCAACCAATAGGATATTATTTACTTTTACATTTTTTCTTCCAAGCTCTACTACACCTTCTCCAAGTATTTTTGCAGATCAGTCATCTCCAAATGCAACATTGCCACCTTTTCTCTTCAAGCTGATGAATTTGTCTTAATCCCCGGTCATGTATGAAGAACATCCACTGTCTATGTTCCATTCATCTTCTTATTTACATTCTTCAGCGGTTATTTCTATTCGATGATCTTCATTGTTTGGAATCTCTTTCCTTCTCCATACTGTGGTTGACATAGGGACATCTTCATTCATATATCTACAATCGCATGCTTTGTGAACAAGATAATTACATTTGTAGCATACAATATTTTTGTCCATCAATGGGGAAAATGAATTATAACTTCTGTTGACAAATCGACAATTATTTCCATATCTTCTATTTACGCCATTCATGTTTCTTGCATATTTGTTCCTTTCATTGATTCTGCAATTAATTGCCTTATGTACAAAATTTTTGCAAGTATAACAATGACCAAGAAAGAAATTTTGATACCTTGGAGTAAGTGGCCTTATTTGTGATGTAGTCCATCTGGGTTCATGATATACTCTTCTGTAGTTTCCTTCATACTTATTGAAGCTTCTTTGATTCTTGAAGGTAGGAGGTCTTCTTGGATATTCATCTCTTTTGTCATCATTCCTTCTTTCTGGTATCCTGGTCCACTTTTCATCAACTGTCTGTGTAGCTCTTTATTCAACCTTCTTGTTGGTATTTGCATCTTCTTTGTATGAAGTTTCACCCATGCATCCAATATGTGTTAAGTCTTTTGGAACTGGAGATTTTCTTAAGCTCTTACTCATTGAGACAACTTCTTGTTCAAGTTTCTCACAATCTTCTTCTTTCTTCATCATTTGGACCATCTTTACTTCTCCTATTCTTCTTGCTTCTTAGAGTAGAGTTTTCAAGGAAATGGTTTCTTCTCTTAGTTTCTCAAAGTCTTATAATTGTTTCTTTAAGATTACAACTGTCTTTTCATAACTACCCATTTCACTTCTTATTTTTCTATGCGTGTCTTTGAGCTTGCTATTTTCAATCTAGACATGCTTCAATTTTTTAAGATTCTCATCTTCTTGTTGAATCATTTATGCTTCATAATTTTCTTCTTCTTCATTAGAATTTTATTCTTTAGTGTCATCTCTTTCAATCCTTGGATGGGGAAATTCAAATTCAACATGCCCTACTCCTTCACAATTAAAACAAAAGAACCGACCTCTATTTTCTTCTTTGAAATCTGAGATGTTGTAATTTGCTTCAACTTCTTCTTCTTCTTCTTCTTCTGCTTCTTCCCTTGCATAAAGGTCTTGTAGTTTGTCCCAAAGCTCTTTTGTTGATGCACATGATCCCACCTTGGATTTCACTGAATCTGTCAATCCATCTAGGATGGTATCTATTGCCAATTTGTTGTTCCTTTTTGCTTCCTTATGAGATGTAGTCTTTGGTTTTTTCAAAGCATTGTATCCTGAAGAAACTGAGAACTAAACATCTTCCCCAAGAGATTTCAAGTAAGTTTCCATTCTATTACTCCAGTATTCAAAATTGCTTCCATCAAATGGTGGAATCCCATTTGGAATGTTGTCTTCCATTTCTTCATAGGATCTTCCTTACAGTGGTTAAACTGTATTGAAGGTAACCTGCTATGATACCAATTGTTAATACTGAGAGGGGGGTGAATCAATATCAAGTACAATTTTAAACCTTTTTCAACTTATACTTAAACCATTCAATTATATCCAATGAGAAATGAACAATAGTATAAGAGTTACACCAATACACCACAATACACCATGCACAATATATGAGAAATAATCAATAGTTATTGTTCAAGGGAAGTAATGACTTGCAAAGGTAGCCACAACTTCCAAATGTAAAGGGAGGGATAAAACTCCAAGAGGAAGATACAATCCTCCAATATCAAGAGAGATTTGAACTCTGCATCCTTGCCCCTTCCTTCCACCCAAGAATATATGAGAGATAATAAAAATTTACATTAAATCATCACCATCAACCAACCATCACATAGAACCTGATAATGCTTACTCAGACTTATTCAATATATGAAATTCTTCAATTCTTGAAATACTCCGATCCTATAGATACTATTACTCTATGTATTCTCTACAACTTCTCCAAGTTTCACTCCTTGAATCCTCCCCAAAAAGAAGTTATAGAGAGAATGGTAGACCTTGCTCAATTCTGGTTTATTTAGGAGACCGAACTTGTACAAAATGCCCCGCGCTCAATATTTAACATCAAATTCTGAAACTCGCATGAAAGAAACCATAGTATGTACTATTTCCAATTCATTTTTTCCCACTTCATTTGGATTCTCTATGAAGAAGTTATGACTGTTTTACCCGGAACAACTGTTTATTGACTAGCTTCGGGACTGGTAAAAAACCCTTTCTTCCACAGAGTGTATCTCCATAATTGTAGTGAATCAAGAGCTAAAATTTTTACCACAGGTACCTTTATATGTCTTCTCAATACCATATCAATTTAACCATCTGAATCGTTCTAGAAAAAACGTTATAGCGAAAATGGTAAGATGACCTGAAAATAACATAACTTAGAACACATCACTAAAAGACTTCATCCTCCCTTGAAATCTAGCCTTCTTTACTTTTGATTTCCTTTGAAATTCGACTTGTGTCTCAAATGAATGTATAATGATATGTATTTATACCATTTATGTCACTTCCTTTTAACATCAAGGCCGACCTGACATTTTCTTTAGTTATCTTCAGGGCCTACATGTACTTCTTTCTTCAATTCACTTTGTCATCTTCAAAAATTCATTTCTCCTCAACTATGAGGATCCACGTGATGTGCCACATACCACCGAAAACAACATGATGTATACTATCCATCCATGGGTGTTTTATCTGCATGTGCATTGTCCTTCATGTCCAAATACCTTCATCAATCTTGCGGTCCAAAACCAATGACCAGGGTTGACATCAATGACAAGAACCAATCTTCCAACATTTTCTTTCCAACAGACATTCAACTATTTGATTCGACTAGGAGAAGGAATATATTCTTGTCTCCTCTTTGCTTCTACCATGTTTGAGACTTTTATCCCAAATGGTAAAATAACATTTGTGTAAAATCCTTCTTCATTCTTTAAATCAGCTTGAAGGTATTCATGAAATGCATTTGCTCTTGAACCAAAAGAAACAATATTTTTAGAAACTTCCCAAGCCTCTATTATCAATGCAATTCTCTTTTTAATATTTTTCTCAACATAATTTTGAACCGTTGTAAGCAAACTTGATGATAATTTTAACTTGATACTAGGTGTGGTTGGTTTTATTATTGTCAAAGAGATGGCCAAAATGGGAAGAGGCATCAAGGAAGTTTTTTATTCTTTGATATTTTCCTTTAAGCTGGAATTCTCATCCTCTAAACCATCAATAGAGTCATCAAGCGCATCCCTGGTTTCCTTGTGAATTTTAGAAAAATTTTGGCCAATTCTTTCCACAATCAACTTCGTATATTCTTTTTCAAAAACAATACTCTGAAAATTGAAGGATTCTTCCTCACTAAAGGTTTCATTCCCAATAACTTCCAGTAAAGAATCTCGTTGAACACCATCCTCCTGTTGTTCTATTGTAGGATATATGTTTTCAATGTTTGCTTCTAGTTCCATATCTTCTAAGGAGAAGCTTTGAATATCATTTTCTTTAAGATTATTTTCTTCCTCTTGCACTAGGGTTTTTCTCTTCTTTCTCATGAGAAATTTGTGTGAAATTTCAATTTTTCCAGAGGGAGGATTGTTGTCTCCTCCTCCACTGGAACTATTGTTAACATGATTTTTCATTGGGTGGGTTGTTGGAGTATTGCTCATAGAGGTAGCATTCTTGGGAGTGAAAACCAGATATTGAGCACTTCTTTCACTCAGAAATTTTCCTTTTTTCTTGTAAAGATCATTACTACTAAGTAATGTTTCTAAATTGCCAACGTTATGTACAAGAGTGTTCTGGCTATTGAATTATTCTTCTTCGCTCAAGATACTTTGAATGAAATAATTTCTAAATTCTACTGATAGCATGTCCAAAAAAGATTTTGTTTGGATCAATTTTTTTTATCTTTTCAGCATACTTCAAACTCACATTGTTGAAATGATTTGCAAATTCATCAATTTTATTTATATTTCTCAATACAAATTCTCCAATCTTCCATGGCATAGGAATAAATTGTTTTTTCCCTTTTTCATGGAAAAAGTGTAACCAAAAATTATATTGCCTCACTACCTCTGTGATAAATAATTTATCGAAGACATAATATGGAATAAAAGAAGGATTTGTTTTGAGAAAAATATCCTTATGATACTATAATTTTCCATTTTCTCTATCATCCCCTTTTTCTCTAAAAAATTGGCAGCTTCAACAGATATCCTAGGAGTCTTTTCGCCCATCAAATTTTTTTTGAAGACTAAAACAAAGTCATTGTAAACTTCAAAGAAAAATAGAGGGGTTTTATGCCTCTACAATGTATGATATCAAAAGGTAATGAGATCTGCTTCACAATTTACCCTTTTACTGATAGTCAAATTTGGGAATTGGAAATAGTGCACGATAACAAATATCAAATAAGAGGCCATAAATAATTTCCTATCATTTTTGTAATGTGATAATTGGGAAGGAATTTTGATAGAAATGATCTTTCCCCAATAAAAAACAGCCTTTTATTGGACTTTAAAATACAAAATATATTAAATCATCCGAGATATAGAAGCAATATTTTCTTGACAGGTTACTCTGGTAAATAGTCATGCAATTTCTCGATAGGGATTTTTTAAAGAGTCAACTTGAATTATGGTTATTTCTACTGGGATAGATGCAGGATTCTCCAAATACTCTGGCAGGAGTTCAATCAATTTATTATATTTCTTCAAGAATTATTGTAGTCTTCACCTTTGAAGGTAAGATTCAGCTCTGGTGGCTTTAACATCTTGCAAAAGACTTGAGGTGAAAGAGAGATTGGAGAATGTCCCTGGAGTTGTATGATTCTTTGATTTGACATGTACATGTCCACATACCATGCAACGATTTCCTTACAATAAAAAACCTTTGGTACACAACTAGCATGAGCAATACCAGATGTTCAAATTACATTCCCATCTTTATGTGCAGTGGAGGGGGGGAGGAATAATACCAGTATGCTCTTGACCACTGGAATTTTTGATATTCATGGAAAAAAATATTCAGAGTATCATCATAGAACTATTGTCGAGCTAATGCTTCCATTAAGTTGACTGAATATTTCTTCGGATGGTTAATGGTCACAAGTAATCCTTTTCTGAAAGATAATAATAGTTTAATCATTTGGAAAATGAAGATTAAAATGAGAATTTAATGAAAAAATACTCGAGCCTTTCGCCACTAATGATGACCTTTTTGAGCCCTGCACAATTTGTTTTATCAATCAAATAGTACTTAATGCGTATTGGGAAAAGAAACATTATGGCAGGGATGGGTGTGAGAGAACTTCAATATAGAATTTGCGTGAACCTGCCAACCCGCAAACCCATGAACCTGTGAATGTAGAGATAACCAAAATAAACAAAGTATAGAGGAGCAGTCGTTCAGACTCACGTACATGAAGAATGGAATACTTTGGAACCCGGAACTCGAGACAAAGTTAAAATTTAAGTAATGGTCAAAAAGTAGATCACATAAATTGAAGTGCAATGTGAGTGTCACAGAAAAAAGAGAGAAAATGTTTGAGCCTGCATACCCATGAATTTGAAGAAAAAATCTAAGTGTTGAAGCGAACGTGTGCATGAGTAAGTGGACGGAAATAAAAATGCGACAACCTGCGAACCCGCCAACCCACAAACTGAAAAATGGCTAAGTATAGTAACCAAGAAAGGGATAAAAGGAAATGGGAAATAGGGGAGGCATAGAAGAGGGAAAATAAAAGGAGTAAAGAAGTGGGGAAAATAGAATGTGGGAGGGAAAAATAAAAGCACGAAAAGGTATCAACAGTCATCTATTAAGTAAACATGAAAAGGAAAGAAAGGAATTGGCACTATGTTATTCAGGTCATACAATATGATACAAAATTTTCTAATCATTGCATAAATGAAAAAATATGATTTAGCATAATGGAAGTCCATTGCTACATATGCACAGAAGAAGTTATTTCATTGAAAAATGATAAATAACTCGAACTTAAAACAATCAAGTCTAGAACCATAGATTCCGATCATGTTCATAATGACGACAACCTGCCTCGACGCACGACCACACTCCACCAGGAACTTCTTCCTCCTTGGCTCGAAGGACTTAAAGGTTCTTCTGCTCCTCTCGGGAGTCTTCTACCCACAGTAATCTTCCACTCTCTCGGATCCTCCCTACTTTGACTATCGGAGGATCAGCTCTCGCGACTTCGCGAGTTCAATGCTTGAAGGTTAAGTCCTCGGGTCCCCGAGGCCCGATATCACTAGTCAACATTGACCTCCCTCGGCGCGTCGGGACCTCGCTTATCGCGACTTGCGTCACTATATCATTGGGTTCCCAAATCCCGAGATCTGAGGTTTTGAGATGTCGATAAGCTCGCTATCTCGCCTCTCGCTCCATCGCCACTCACGAGACCAATCTCTGGGCCCTTTAACTCCCGCGACCCGATGTCCGAGATCACCTGTCACATCACCCGACTATGACTCATGTCGTGCACGGGATTTCTGAGGTGTCGTCTCTCGCGTTCTCGCGATCGCTTTGGCCAACCTTTCAACTTCTCCGCGTGAAGTACCGATGTAACAGATCCCCAAGTAGAGAAACGATCTTCGAAGTTCTCCCCGACTAATTCAAGTCGTCGATTCTCTTCCTCGTGAAAAGTCATTGGCTTTTCCACTTTCTCACTGTATGGACTCCACTGAAGTCTACCTCCACGAGGGAACAAAGGTGCTATCCTTCCCGAGCTTCTGTACTCTGACTCCTTCAGAGATCTTTCGAGCGCCCTGCTCGAACTCAACCTTCACTCACTCTCCGAGTGTTGAGGTCTTCCGAGTCCTGTACACTTACCTGCAACAGAGACCTTAGCTTCCTGTGCTCAGGCTCACCTCTGAGAACTTCAAATTCGACCTGCACTTTCCCTGCACGGCTCGAATAATGAAACACCCCTCTGGACACATGAGAATGAGAAGTTAACTGCTGAGCCTCCTCAACGCACTCTATGCGGAGGAATTCGACTGCACTCTATGCAGGAATCCCCTGGCTCGAACAGAGAAACAATTGAAACTCATTCACTTACTCCCTTAGGTTGCGAACCTAATATGCAATCACATACGCAGCATATAAAAGATAAGCATAAAAAGAAGCAAACATGCAAAGGCACAATATCAACAACACACAGAGATCAAACACATCCATGGTATTGAATCAAAGCTCTTTCCTATTAATTCAATAACTGTACATGGAGGTTCTCCACAAGCTCTCTGCTCTGCTCTCCTCTTGCTTCTTGTCTCTAATGCTGAATAATACAGAATGAATACAATGTCCAAAGGAGGGTGTCTATATCCCGTTTTCCCTCTCGAAAGTAAACTGTCTAATCTACAGTTAATTCCTATCTAACTGCATTAAAACTATTAAATGCTTTCTTATCTACAATACAATACAAGTGCACTTCATATGAATGCTTTCATTCAAAACGACGACGCAACAATCTTTTCAAAGAATTCAAAAATTGTATGTGCTGGCGCTGGCCACCTGTATAGTCTTTTATCCACGCGCTGGCTCGCTTGATGAAGTCATAGATGCTCCTGCATCATACTCCTTGGCTCAAAAGATTTCATGGGCTCCTGTCCATGAGCTCCGACACAGTGTGTCCATGCTTCTGTATGACTGCTTCTGTCTCCCAGCTGGCATCCTCCACTGGGTGGTTCTTCCACTTCACCAGGTATTCAAAATACTGTTTCCTCCTGGTTTTCTTGCCTGCCCTTCTATCCAGTATGCGTTCCATCTGCGGGTTCTATGCAACTGGTAGTTGCTTCTGCCACTGGATCACTGGTTCTTCCGTTCCAGTGTCTGCTTCTTCAGCCCTGTAAGGGTATAAATCCGAAATGTTGAAAATCGGAGATATCCCAATGCCCTCCGGTAGTTCAAGCTCATATGCGTTTTCTCCAAATTTCCTCAGAATTCTGCATGGCCTGATTTTCTTCATTTTGAGCTTGTTATATGTTCCTCTCGGGAACCTTTCCTTCCTTAAATGCGCCAGAACCATATCTCCCACTTCAAACTGAAGCTGTTGCTTTCTCTGATCGGCTCTGTGCTTGTACTCTTGGTTCGACCTCTGTAGTCGTTGCTTCACCTCCGCGTGAAGTTCTTTCATCGCCTCAACGAACTCTTCAGCCCTTGCACTGCTAGTTTCAGCCTATTCTGGCTCTCTAAGCTCAAACACTCCTCTTGGCTGTGTCCCATACAAAATTTGAAATGGGCTCTTACCTGTACTCCGATTCACCGAATCGTTGTATGCAAATTCTGCTTGTGGTAAAATCTGATCCCAACTGGTGTGATGCTCAACCACTAGGCTCCTTAACAGATCTCCCAAGCTTCTGTTGACCACTTCTGTCTGTCCATCTGTCTGCGGATGGTATGCTGAGCTGAATGCTAGATCAGTCCCCAGCTTCTTCCATAACGTCCTCCAAAAATGACCGATGAACTTCGTATCTTGATCCGAGACTATGCTCCTGGGCAATCCATGCAATCGCACAATCTCTTTGAAAAACAAATTTGCGATGTGTGTCGCATCGCTGCCCTTATGACATGGAATGAAGTGTGCCATCTTCGAGAACCTGTCCACTACCACAAAAATGGAGTCTACTCCTCACTGTGTTCTCGGCAATCCCAAAACAAAATCCATACTAATGGCCTCCCATGGCCTCTCAGGTATGGGTAATGGCTGATAGAACCCCGTGTTCTGGTTCCGACCCTTTGCATGTTGACATATCCTGCACTTGTCAACAAACCTTTTCACATCTTCACGCATGCCCGGCCAAAAATATGATTCGCTTAGCTTGGCGAATGTTTTGTCATGTCCAAAATGACCTGCTAAGCCTCCGCTGTGCTTCTCCTTCACCAAATTCTCTCTCATAGAGCAATCTGGAATGCATAATTGATTGCCTTTAAACAACAACCCATCCTGGATCAGGTAGTCAATCCACGGACTCCTATCCCTGAGCACCAGATTCTCGGTTGCTTCGTATGCTTCACCGAAATCACCATCCCCTGCATACATATCCTTCAAGTTCTCAAAACCCAAAGTTTTGACCCTGAACTCTTGCAGCAATAAGCATTTTCAGCTCAAGGCGTCTGCCACCTTATTCGCAGTTCCCGAAATGTGCTTTATCACGAATGTGAAATTCTGCATGTATTCCACCCATTTGGCATGCCTCTGATTCAGCTTCTCCTGCTGACTCATGAATTGCAATGCGTGATTATCGCTATATAACACAAACTCCTTGGGTATCAAGTAGTGCCTCCACTTCTTCAATGCCTGAACAATGGCATAGAATTCTTTGTCGTATGTGGAGTATTTCAGCTTCACATAATCCAGCTTCTCGCTGTAGTATGCCACAGGCCTATCATTCTGACTCAAGACTCCTCCAACTGCATACCCGTTGGCATCACACTTCACCTGGAAGGTCTTCTGAAAGTCTGGCAACACCAACACTGGCTGCTCCGTTATCTTGCGCTTCAACAGATTGAAGCTTCTCTCAGCCTCGACTGTCCACTGAAAAATTTTATGCCGCTTCCTGACCGTATCCATCATTGTGGCGCTAATCCCACTAAAATTTCTAATGAATTTTCTATAGAAGCTTGCCAAACCGTGAAAGCTCCTTACCTCAAAAACATTTCTTGGCGATGGCCAATTTCTGATTACTTCAACCTTCTCAGGATCCATCTTTAATTCATTCGCCGATATTACAAAACCCAGATAAACGAGTTCTGTCTGCATGAACGAGCATTTCTTCAAATTAATCAGTAGCTTCTCCTGCTGTAGCCTTCTCATCACTGTGGCCAAATGTCTCAAATGCTCAGCCTTGGTCTTGCTGAATATCAGTATGTCGTCCAAATACATGACCACAAATTTGCCAATGAATTCCCGCAGGACTTCATTCATCAACCTCATGAAAGTACTGGGTGCATTTGTCAACCCAAATGGCATGACCAGCCATTCGTACAAACCCTCGTTTGTCTTGAACGCTATTTTCCACTCATCTCCCTCTCTCATTCGGATCTGATGATATCTTCTCTTGAGGTCTATCTTCGAAAAGTAATTTTCCCCGCTCAGGCAATCCATCAAGTCATCCATCCTTGGCAATGGAAACCTGTACCTGATGGTGATCTTGTTTATCGCTCTGGAGTCTGTACACATCCTCTAGCCTCCATCTTTCTTTGGGCTCAGTACTGTCAGAACAACACACGGACTTAGACTCTCTCTGACTAGTCCCTTATCCTGCAGATCCTGTACCTGCCTTTTGACTTCCTCGTTCTCCTGAGGTGTCAACCTGTACGCTGCCTTGTTCGGAAAACTTGCTCCGGGTATGAGGTCAATGTGATGACTCACACTCCTCATCAGTGGAAATGAATGCGGCAGTTCATCCACGATGATATCAGCAAACTCCCCCAACAGTTTCTGAATCTCCTCTGGCAAGTCATCCACTCTTGTGCTTGTCAGAACAATCCTCGGCTTCCTGACAACAATGAACTGTGGATCCTCATTCTTCTCTATCTCTGTGAGAAGTTCCTTCCCACTCATGAGAAGTATCGTGCTGCTAACTTCCGGCTCCACCTTCTTATCTTTTAGCGGCAATAGTTTATGGATCCTCCCATCCTTCTCCAAGGTGTATGTGTTCATTCTCCCGTCATGAACAACATGTCTATCATACTGCCACGGTCTCCCCAGCAGTATATGACATACATCCATGGGAATAACATCGCACAAAATTTCATCATGATAATTCCCAATTTTAAATTTAACTAAGCACTGTTTAGTGACACTTACCCGGTGCCCTTTCTGTAACCATGAGACTTTATATGGGCTCGGGTGCTTAGTTGTTGTCAGCTCCAATTTCTCCACCATCTCGGTCGAAACGAGATTGTCAGTGCTCTCGCTGTCAATAATGACTTTGCATTTCCTGTCCTTGGCTGTACAAGCCGTTCTGAACAATCTGCTCCGTTGCACTGAGCTATCCACCTCCTTCTCGGGTGCCAAAAGGATCTTATGCATCCCTAGCGACCTTCCGCTGTCAGCATCTTTTCTCTCGACATCACGCCTCGGCTGCGCCTCCGCGATGTGAGCTTTTTCTCCGTCCATCTTCCTCTCTGGACAGTCAACGGCTTTATGGCCGTCATTACCACACGTGAAACATGTGATAACTCCTCCGCGACCTCTGTCTCGACCTCGGGTACGAGGAATTGTGTTGGCGTCAGCATATCTGCCACCCTGCTCATTTTGTTGTCTCCTCGGCTCAAAATTTTGTTGCCTCTGCTGTGAGGTTCCACCTCTTTCAACTCTACCCTGAGGTGTCTTCCAATCCTCCTTGGGATTATGTGTTCTTTCTTGGGCAACTGCCTTGCCTCTTGGCTGATTTCTGCCTCGCCCTCGCTGACCTTGTTTGCGGCTCAGCTTTTCTTTGGCTCTTAAATCCATCTGGTACGCATCCTCAACTGTACATATGGTAACCATGCTCAATTCATCCTGAATGTCATACCTGAGACCATTCAGATACCTTGCCACCTTTTCGTCATCACTTTCCCAATGACCAGCTCGAAGATTGAGCCTGTAGAACTCCTCGGTGTACTCCTTCACCGTCATCAACTTCTGTCTTAGGTTCTACATGCGCCTGAACAGAGTGATCTGGTAGTCCCTCGGAATGAACTTCGCCTTCATCTTGGCGATCATCCGATCCCAGCTCTTGATCTTCTGTTTACCTTTGGAACACCTGTCCGCCTGCAGCTCGTCCCACCATAAGGCTGCATGTCCCTTCAGCTTCGTGACAGCATGCCTCACCTTCTTTTCCTCTTCGATGTCCTCATAATCGAAGTAGGTATCGAGTGCTCGGATCCAATCCAGCAACTCTTCTGCATTTAGACTTCCCTCATAGACGGGAAGGTCCATCTTCGTCTTCGAGATCATCCTCGAAATGGCTTTTATAAACCTCTCTGTCAAGGCATCTTCTGCTGAGACCTCTTCGGTATTGTGTCCAACTTCTTCCTCTACCTCGGAGTCACTGAACTCTGCTGTACCAGCTCCACACCTCTGGGTGGTCTCCATCTCTTCGAGTCTCGCCCTGAGATCTCGTATCTGTCGCTCCATCTCTGGGTTACCTGCTGGCCTACCCCTCCTTCGGGCGTCCCTGTCTTTCCGATCAGGTGACTGTCGCTCTCTCGTTGGCAGCATTTTTCAAATCTACTTCTCCCTGTTACCCGAACAAAGAGAATTTCACTCCCGCTCTGATACCACTTGACGCAAGTCGTGTGTATCAGAGTACTCTTCTTTCCTCTTCTTCACCTGAAATACACAGACAAGTTCCAGGCTCTGATACCACTTGACCTCACCCTGCCTGGACGCACAGCCGCACTCCACCAGGTCCTTCTTCCACCTTAGCCTGAAGGACGCAAGGGTTCATCTGCGCCGCTCAGGAGTCTTCTACCCACAGTAATCTTCCACTCACTCGGATCCTCCCTACTTTGACTATCGGAGGATCGGCTCTCGCGACTTCGTGAGTTCAATGCTTGAAGGTTAAGTCCTCGGGTCCCCGAGGCCCGATATCACTAGTCAACGTTGACCTCCCTCGGTGCGTCGGGACCTCGCTTATCGCGACTCGCGTCACTATATCATCGGGTTCCCAAATATCGAGATCCGAGGTTCCGAGATGTCGATAAGCTCGCTATCTCGCCTCTCGCTCCATCGCCACTCGCGAGACCAATCTCTGGGCCCTTTAATTCCCACGACCCGATGTCCGAGATCACCTGTCACATCACCCGACTATGACTCATGTCGTGCACGGGATTTCTGAGGTGTCGTCTCTCGCGTTCTCGTGATCTCTTTGGCCAACCTTTCAACTTCTCCGTGTGAAGTACCGATGTAACAGATCCCCGAGTAGAGAAACGATCTTCGAAGTTCTCCCCGACTAATTCAAGTCGTCGATTCTCTTCCTCGTGAAAAGTCCTTGGATTTTCCACTTTCTCACTGTATGGACTCCACTGAAGTCTACCTCCACGAGGGAACAAAGGTGCTATCCTTCCCGAGCTTCTGTACTCTGACTCCTTCAGAGATCTTTCGAGCACCCTGCTCAAACTCAGCCTTCACTCACTCTCCGAGTGTTGAGGTCTTCCGAGTCCTGTACACTTACCTGCAACAGAGACCTTAGCTTCCTGTGCTCAGGCTCACCTCTGAGAACTTCAAATTCGACCTGCACTTTCCCTGCACGGCTCGAATAATGAAACACCCCTCTGGACACATGAGAATGAGAAGTTAACTGCTGAGCCTCCTCAACGCACTCTATGCGGAGGAATTCGACTGCACTCTATGCAGGAATCCCCTGGCTCGAACAGAGAAACAATTGAAACTCATTCACTTACTCCCTTAGGTTGCGAACCTAATATGCAATCACATACGCAGCATATAAAAGATAAGCATAAAAAGAAGCAAACATGCAAAGGCACAATATCAACAACACACAGAGATCAAACACATCCATGGTATTGAATCAAAGCTCTTTCCTATTAATTCAATAACTGTACATGGAGGTTCTCCACAAGCTCTCTTCTCTGCTCTCCTCTTGCTTCTTGTCTCTAATGCTGAATAATCCAGAATGAATACAATGTCCAAAGGAGGATGTCTATATCCCGTTTTCCCTCTCGAAAGTAAACTGTCTAATCTACAGTTAATTCCTATCTAACTGCATTAAAACTATTAAATGCTTTCTTATCTACAATACAATACAAGTGCGCTTCATATGAATGCTTTCATTCAAAACGACGGCGCAACAATCTTTTCAAAGAATTCAAAAATTGTATGTGCTGGCGCTGGCCACCCGTATAGTCTTTTATCCACGCACTGGCTCACTTGATGAAGTCGTAGATGCTCCTGCATCACATAATTAAAACAATACTAGACAATGCAAAATGTTGGTTAAGCTATAATACAGATAAGATAAAAGATAATATATATAAAGAAAGTTAAGTGTCAGTTAAATTGTTAGTAATACATACCAATTAAAAATATTGACAAGTGGATAAAAGATAATATATATAAAGAAACTTAAACGTCTATTAAATTGATAGCAATGAAATACATATCAAATAAATATATCCAGAACAAGCAAATGAAGGTTTGAGAAACGAGTTGGAACTATTTTATAGAGTTTTTACAATATTATATCAAATTTACTGAAGATAACATAGAGCTAAAAATATCAGTTGGCAGAATGATAGTCAATGGATACATATTCATAGAATAAGATGTTTCATTGAAAGATAGAGTGAATATGGGTTTGGAAATTATGTATAACAAGAAAATTCTGGAAAATCAACACCTACTTATGCGAAAACAGTTCTTTTCCAAGGTAAAAAATATACAATTGTTTTTTCAATAATCTTTGTAAATGCCAAAAAAATTCTTGGTAAAGTTCAAAAAACATGCAACTCTCTTTTAAATAAGATATGTAAAAAGTGAAGGCGTTTTTCCAAACGGACTAGGATTGGGGCTCTTGCCGACCATAAAATAAAAGAAAGATCTAGAACAAAGTAAGAGACATAGTTAGAAATGGTTATTAGGTTTTGACAAAGCATACAAGAGGCAATTTTGGCACATTACAAATTGATGAAAATAAAGAAGAGAAAAGGTATATGAAATGCTTTCTTGACTACTCACTAGGAAGGAAGTTTTTTGTTGTTCTGATTTGTCTATTGTACATATGCATGTGGCTTTATAGGAGTTGTTTAGTGGGACTATTTTTGAATTGTTTATGATGCCTATTCTAGGATGACAATCCATTCCATGGTTTTCTTGATCCATCTATCAATAAATATTTTCATTGGCTTGTTGGTTATTTCTTGCTTCACCCAAAGAGATAAAATTTTCTCCTCTTGTTCTTTGCATTCCAGTTGTACTTGATAGATGACTGACAAATGGTCTTCATTGTTATTGACAAATGTAACAAGCCATTGTTTATGTTCTTGTAACATACCCATTTTGAAAACCCAAAGTACTAATGCTTATTGTAGATGTAGTACATGGCCAAGATCTAAGTGATGTATATTGTAAATATAATATATGGTCGACGGCCAAAACAATGTAATATGTAAATGATGTAAATTGAATATAATGGATAAAATGTATCGCCAGCTGCAAATGGACATAGACGAATATCTGGGGGCTAAGTATCCATAAGAGAGGGTAGGGGTCTAACAGGGAGAGTTACCCATGTATATTAAACCAAAACCTTTCTCATTTCCTTATAAAGTATCCTTACATGAACCTTTCATTAGTTGTTGAGTGTTCTAGAACCCAATCATTGAATTCATGTAAGAGGGTTGGTGTGAGAGTCAATTCCCATAGTTATTGAGAGAAAGGGGGTTGAGTACAATTATCTTGGGGAAGAGTGCAAATCAAGAAAGCAAGATAAAGAGAGGAAATTCATATGGGCAGAGGACCATAATTATGCATTCACATTTTTTCCTAGAGAGCTATTTTTACATGGAGTTTTCTAGCGAGTAATGGACTTCTAAGTGTTGAATCTTGAAGGAAACTGTTGTGGGCATGTTTGTTTGTTGTTTGGAGCTGTAATGTCATAGAGAAAGAGTTTGTGTGCCTGGGAGTAGCGAGTTTTTCAAAAATCATCAACAAAGCACGTGTTTTGGCTGCTGGGTGAATTTGTGTTGCAACTATAGAATTCCTAAAGTCCCAACAAGTAGAATTCCTATCCAAATTGTGTTGGAAGCCTTGGAGGGTAGTGGAAAGGCATGAGGGACTATGAGTAGTGAAGGGTGATTCTATCCATTGGGTTGTGCAGGTTGAGGGCAAGAGAGTTGGTGGATTGGAATTCGTTGTGAGTTTGACTACTGAGAGGGGAACATTAGCCAGCCTTAGGGACCTTCATCTATTTTGGATTCATATCCCTAGCTTGGTTGTGTCTTGTTGTTGATAAATTGAACAACAAGGCTACAGTTGGGAGGAACGTCCATACTCTATAGTGGGTTGCCTACTTTTATAATTTAAGTGTTCTTATCTATTGTATTGATATGTTAAATCATGATATATAATTGTTGTGCATTTCACTCTAAAATATATTGGTTATTAATGCTTGTTGTGAGCATAGTGATGCATTTTAATACCTATATATGTGGCTGAATTTTGTTGTATGTATTTAGTTGTTGCTGCGCACAGTAAAGAGTAGTTATAATTACGTTTATATTGAGCATGGACATTTGAATGAACTTGAATGTCATGTTGCATGTTTTTTTCACATTTGATTTAGTATCAGAGATTGTTATTGAGTCATTTTAGTAGTGACATGACCTATATGGGGGTTGGGTACGTTACAACTCTTCATCATCAAATTGACTGAGATTATCAAATTCATTACCCAATGTGGTTTTTAGTGTGGCCAACTTACTATTAAGCTCTTCTTTGGTGATTATGGTTGAATTCTTGATAATATCTAGCCCTTGTAGTTCCTTAACAGTAGCAATTGCTTTTAAAGTAGCATCTCCTCTTCTTTAATGGATCTTTTTTCAAGCGACTATTGCACCTTCTAGGACATCTATTCATGTTTCCCAAATTTCCTTTATTTGCTTTATTCTTTCTTTTTGGGGTAGCCATTTTTGGCTTCTTTGATACTCATTCATACTAGTGACTCATGCGACGAAAGTACTTACCTCGTTTTGATAATATGCTTGATCATGCTCCAAATACTTTTGCAAATGATCAGTAAAATTTGTCATCCTTTTTGAAATATTGCATAGAGTGATACTGACCTCCCAATCCTCTTTGATTATGTCTAGTCTTCTGTTAATTTTTTCAGCAACATAATGTCTAACTCCATTAATCAATTTAAGGGATTTTGTGATTGTCTTTGAGGTTTCGGGAGTATTTGGAAGAGCGTGTTATGATGGTAGTATGGCCAATGCAAATAGTGGTTCTAAAGTCAATGTGTCCTCAAGCTCAATTATTCTCTTCTTCAATCTAATAGTTTGTAACTCCTGCTCGAAAATGGAATCGTGAAGGGCATACCCTGGGCATTGATGTAGTTCCATGAGTGAAGATGGCCAATTCCTAAAACATCCAGGTCATCAATTGAGCAATGAACGACCTTTCTATTTTTAACACTTACCTTCTCTATGCATATTTTTATTTGGTTCTTGTGGTATTGAGTGTTGGGCACTGTCAAGGAATGTTGTTCAAACACCGATGGTTCTTTTGTAGCGAGATCCTATGCAAGTTGCTCATTTTCTGCAATTCTTTGGGCTACCCAGCTGGGCAGATTTGTACTATGTCTTTTCATATCATCGACACCTCCTAGACTTTTTTGACTTCCTGGGCTTCTTGAATATTGTGAATTGTCTATGTTTGGGGTATGTTCCCTTTTTTTCGTGACAATAGATGTGTGCATTCAAGATTCACATGGTGTGGTTTCTCTTTGCCACCACCTCCAACACACAGTTCATTACTCTCTCTTTTTTTTACATTGTCCTTTTGTGTTCTTTTTGCAGAAGGAAAAATCATGCCAAGGATCTATGAAGCATTGGACAATAGACAAGTAGACTATTAATCCCACATGATTGAAGTGAAAGGTAATCCCAGGTCTGTCAACTATTTCAATAATCTGCTTGTCACAAGCCTTCTACTTGCCCAATATTGAGGTTGGACAGAGGTTTTTCAATAGACATATCTTCTCCTTGGGATTATTGAATCTTGCAAATTTTCTCTGTTTGGGGTATGTTTCCTTTTTTTTTGTGACACTAGATGTGCGCGTTCAAGATTCACATGGCATGGTTTCTCTCTTCCATCACCTCCAACACATGCTTCATTACTCTTTTTTTTTTTTACATTATCATGTTTCATTCTTTGTGAAGAGGGGAAAATCATGCTAAGGATCTATGTAGCATTGGACAATAGACAAGTAGACTATCAATCCCGCATGATTGAAGTGGAAGGTAATCCCAGGTGTACCAACTATTTCAGCAATCTGCTTCTCACGAGCCTTATACTTGCCCAATATTGAGGTTGGACGAAGGTTTTTCAATAGCCATATCTTCTCCTTATGCACAGTTATGCCTCTTGCACATCACCGAAGCTCAAAATGACTGGATTTTCCTTGCAAATTCGTCAAATTCCAAATTTCATCCCTTGTCATAATTGACCCTGCATATGTACAAGACAACACAACCGTAACTGACATGAATTCTCCACACAAAAATTGAAAACACATAGCATTGGCTCTATCAACGATACCCATCTTCCACTACCTAGATTCCCAACACATAGCCGAACATATTGCCGCCATATATCCATAGGAAAATCCTTCGAGAAAACTGCAAAATGCCAGTCTTTCCAAACTATATTTTCCTATACTACAATCAAATCCCCAACAAAAGAAGAACATATGAAACACAGTCCAATGCACCAACCTAAAAATGAAAATGCATTACAACATAGACAAAACAATGCACTTCTCACTAACTCAAACCATAAGTTGCATGAATAATCAGAAAAATTATCCAAACTATACAATCCTCATCCACCTTAAACTGTTATACTTGGTGTACTTAAGACAATCTATTTTTATGACTTGTGTCAAGAACCTACACAGGTCACTCTCCCACACCTCATCATTTCCAATAATTCTTCATCCATCATTGTGACAAGGGACGTAATTTGCAAAATAGATCATTAATTTATAATAAATTGATTTTCTCTGATTTACAAGAAGACATCACACATCTAGAAGTAGTCCCAAGAAAATATGTTTCCTATCTATAAATTGTCCTTGATTTTTTATTATAGCTATTTCTATCTAAAATAAGAACAAATGAAACAAAGTCCAATGCACCAACCTAAAAACAAAAATGCACTACAACGCATGCAAAACAATGCACTTCTCACTAACTTAGACCATAAGTTGCATGAATAATCAACAAAAGGGTCCAAAGTCTACAATCCTCATCCAACTTGCACTATTATACTTGGTGTACTTAAGACTATTTTTTTTATGCCTTGTGTCGAGAACCTGCATAGGTCACCCTCTTGCACCTCAACATTTCCAATGGTTTTTCATATGTCATTTTACAAGGGATGTTATTTGAAAAATAGAACATTGATTTATAATAAATTGATTTGCTCTGATTTAGGAGTAGACACCACACATCTAGAAGTAGTCCCAAGCAAATATGTTTCCTATCTGTAAACTGCTCTATGGTTTTTTATTATTGCTATTTCTATCATAAAGCTATTTGATATCTGTAAAATAAAGTTTAGCAAATTGGAATCCTTCTCTTCGCCTTGTTGTAAACCCAGGCCTGCAAGCTACTTGAACAATATGCTTGTCACAAGACTTTTTAGTTTCCCTCTTTTGAGGCTGTATGGAATTTTTGCAATAGCCATATGTCCGCCCTCTGCATAGATATGAATCTTGCACAACAAAAGCCTCCAAGAAAACTACAAAATCCTTGTATTTATGAACTATAACTATCTATACTACAATCAAACTCGCAACAAAATAAGAATAGATGAAACATAGTCTAATGTACAAACATAAAAACAAAATTGACTACAACACATGAAAAATAATGCATTGGTCCCTATCCTTATACCCACACCATCTCCATAGCATCAATCAACTTCAAAACAAGATGAAAAATACAATCCAACAACACATAAACACCTTCATTGAATTCTTTTCTAAATTATTGAAAATACATGGAAATCATTATATCCCCCATACCCATATTCCATTGTTGAGATGCATAAGACATAGACAAATCCAGTTCCTCCATATGTGCATAGAAAAATCCTCTAGTAAAACTGCAAAATGCCCCGCTCTTTGAACTATATCTAATTACATTGTAACTAAACCCCGAACAAAAAGACAATCGCTGCAATACAATGAAATGAAAAATAATGTACTACTTCCTTGCCTAACACACACACCATCTCCATATCATCAATCAACTGCAAAACAAGATGAAAAATACAATCCAACAATAGGAAAATGAAAAATAACAATATAGACCTAATTTTCCCTAGAATATAGCATACAGTGAAGATGATTTCTCACACTCTGATGCACATTTCCAGAACCCCAAAATTAGAACTCTTGGAACTTGTCACTTCTGGCACTTGCAACTGCACAACAACTCTATCTCTCTGAAAAATAACATATGTAATGGTAGATAAACACATTAAGAAACCTAAGAAAGAAGTAAACAATACAACCTCAGAACAACACACCCTCTCTCCCTACTCACCTTCGACTTCCTTCGAATTACATAGTTCCTATAATAGCCTCCCGCCTACTTGACTTGCCCCTGCAAAAACCAGAAACATAGAAAAAAAAGTTAGACGATGCACAAAGAAACTTCTAACAAACAAAAACAAGACAAACTATCAAACAACAATAGAACAACACAACACAAAACCTTCTCTCCATGTTCACCTTTGATTGTTTTTGGTTGTAACACCACGTTTCTCCCTAAGACTATAATCATGCTAAGAATTCATGTAATTATATTTTTGTTTAATGAAAACACCAAAATCATTCACTAAGAGGGGACAACATTGAAAGTACTAGCCATGATACACAAGTGGGAATTGATGATGTAAGGATTGATAAAGTGGTTGGGTAAGGTGGAGCTGAGTTGTTTTTATGAAGAAAATATGAAGCTTGTTTAACAAGATAATTTATGCTTGCTAAGAATAAACTAGTACCTCCCAGGATACCTCATCTAAATGGAGAAACATGACCAGTTATGGAAGGTCAGGGAAGTGGTTGAGGCAATTAATGGTTTTTGACTTGTTGGTCTTTTGTAGAAGCAAAGGGCCAATTGAATGACCTAAAATTGGGATATCATGATTTTCCCTTTTAGAATGGGAACTATGAAATGTAGGTTGCATCTGCAGGAAGTCCATGGGAATCCCAAGGAGATCAGTTGAGGAAAATACCAAAGGTGGAAAAAACACCACCAGAGACACACATGGAGACGTGAGACCGGACACTCAACAAGTAGAGTGTCATATCAGAGACAAAAGAAAGGAATGCACACACGACAATTGAGAAAATTTGAACCAAAATCATGAATAGTCGACTCACAGAGAAAAACAACACAGTGAGAAGAGGATCTCGTGGACACAAACTAAAGAAGAGAAGAAAATGGAAATATTTTCTTGAAGAAAATAGGAAGCTTGTCCAATTTAATATCGATCAAACTCAATAGAAAATACCTAAATCCATACTAGAGAAAAAATGACTATAGCTTGGTGCTTACTAAACAAAAACCAAAACTGGTAAGGGGAGGTCACCAAGGGATTGTTTAGCAGAGGAGGGGCTCCCTTGTGTAGAGGAAATCCAATTGAGAAACCATCGAATAAACCTATGCAGTTCTTGAGTTTAGTGGGAAGCGGGAAACTTCTATTATTGTCAGTGAAGGAAGGAGAGTAACTTTACTAGATAATTTGATTTGGAATCCAACTAAATCATTCCCCTTGTGGTATCATGGCTTGGCATGGGGGTGGAATACTATTGGAAGGAACTCTGAAGGTTGGGATTAATGGCGTCCTCTCTCAATCAATTGGTATTTGCAATTTCCTTGATTAGATAAGTGTATACCTTGAATTGTTTATATTGTGTATGAATGATGTATGTATGTATGTATGTATGTATGTAATTGTATGATTAATGGGAAATTTAAATGCTTTTAATTGGTAAAGGGAATCCATGAATAAATCAAATGAGCTGATGATGCCTTTTTATCCTATCAAACAATGATCTCATTTAAGTATGGACAGTTGTGTCCCTATGAACCTTGTGGCTTTAGAGGAATTTTTTAAGGACATGGAAAAAACCATCATTTAACCAGTGATATGGGTGTCTTGTTGGCCTGAGAGATCCCTGTGAGGAATAAAGAACCCTGAATCTTGAGAAAGTCATAATATTTTTTGGAAATCTTGCAAGATATGAAAGAACTACCTTCTTATGAAGATTAGTCGGTCTTTGACTGTCTTAGAGTTGGCATCAAACTCCTTGAGGACTGATAAAGTCTTGAAAAAACCTTGAATTTGGTTGAGTCCCTAAGAAGGGAATTAACTAGTAAAGAAGTCACATCATGCGTCGGGAGAGATTACAGTAATTGATTTGACGGGATGAGTAAATCTCAACCCTTCTCCGAGAAGGGAATCATCATCGAGATAAATTGTGCCAGGACTTCTGAGAAGTTTGACGATGAAAATGGAATCCTGAATATGGGAATAGGACCATTAATATATTATGAAAGTCCATCGATGAGATCTAGACCATTGATGTGATGGGCATCATCATTGGGGAATAGAGAATTAGTGAAGTGAGAAATCAAACCATGGAAGTGTCGACGATGATAAAGGAGTGAGGATTGAGGAGAGTCGTTGATCAACACAGAGGAGAGAGATAAGATCTATATCATAAATTCATTGTAGGTTCTTTTTATGCAATAAAATAGGTCATAAAATCATGATTATGTGGGGAGCCAACATCGAAGCCATAATAACTATGGGGGTGACACATGTCATGAGTGTAATGGTTTACGAGACATGAGTAGTCCCAGAGAGGGCCTATAAACGCTTATGGAATAAAAAATGATATAGACCATCGGATCCACAAAACGTCATATCTCGACCATTTGTACGAGGTTTTCGGGCATGGTCCATAAGCGCGGACAGAGGAATGTGTTGACAACGACAACGTTTTGGGTTAAACAACAGACATTGATCGGTGGATGGGTGAGATGAAATGTTATTCATGGATCCTAGTGGGACCCACTTGTATCATGAAATATAGGTTAAAGTCATGGGATTTATCTATTGTGCAAGTTGGAGGAATTGATCTGATTGAAGATGTTGGAGGTTAAGTCCCAAGATCCGTCGGATCTGAAGCAATTATGACAAGGGTGTCGTCATCAGAATAGGTCAATTGGATGAATGACATCCCATGGGGAATAGACCTCGATGATGAAGAAGGGTTTCATGAAGTCAAAGCCTTTGAATAGGGAGCCAAAGTGAAAGCACCATATTGACGCCACACCAATGCCATATAGGATGAAATGAGTGGTAGGGAGCCATGTGGATTTCACATGGTAGTAAGGTGGATTTAGTTAATGAGGGTTTGTATATTTTGGGAGTCTATAACTTGAGATCGAAATATCATATCCAAGCATGGTCATATTCGTTCGGATCTCCATTTGAACATAATCCATTTTTGTCCCTTAGAATTTGATAAGAGTTGAGTTAAGAAGAGAGGAATATTAACATCCCACCAACCTAAGAGAAGGTTAGGGGGTTGGGTGTGCTACTGAGTGATATCAGAGCCAGGTTCAAACTATAGGATTGAATGGGTCACCAAGGCCCTTGAAATTGTTTAAATAAATCTTTTACTGATTATCTAACATGCATAATTTCACTGGTAATGTAATTACTAATAACAATTGTTGTTTCAGCACGTAGGACGTATTGAAAAGAAGCAGAGGTGATTGGTACTACACAACATGGATGGAACCTCACACCTTAGAGATGAATATTTTGATGGTTGCATGGATAGAGAAACTCCTCCATATTTATGGCCACTGTTAGAAGTCTAAAGAAAGACAATGAGAGGCTTATGAGAGCCCAAGATGAACATGCAGAATTGAATGCATTGTTACTACAAAGGTTGTATGAAATCCAAAAAAATATGAAAAAAGGTCCTAGCAACACAGAGTTGCAATAGTCAGAGAGGTTGAAAACCCCTTTGGATGCTCAGAAGCATCGATTATCTCACAATGATGTGGGAAATATTTCTTCAAGAGAGAGGCATCAGGATGCCAAGAAGGGAAAATCAAGTGGAAGTATTTCCATGGAGTTGTATGGAAGAAAGACTACTTCGATAGAATTGTGCATTAGTGGCACAAAATCAATGTCCCAAATAATAAGAAGAGGAAGAATTCTCAAAGTTATTTAACTGAAGAATTCAAGAAGGATAAGTCACCTACCTTCGATGGAGAGATAAATAAAGGATAAGAAGTCAAAGCATGGTTGTTTGGTTTGAACAAGTAATTTTGCATGCACAATTACTCCAAGAATACCAAGGCAAGGATTTCCATATTTAACCTGAATGGAGGAGCTTCCATTTGGTGGGAAGACCTTATGTAAATAAAAGGGCTGAAGGAAATCAAATTGACATGGAAATAGTTTGACAAATAATTCTAAAAGGATTACTTGTCGGAAAAGTATTACGATGACAAAGTCAAGGAATTCCATGAGAATAAGTTGGGTCAACTTACCATGGATTCATATTCCAAAAGACTTATGGATTTGTTTAATTATGTACCTTATCTCAAGAATGAGAAATAAAGATTGCAGTGTTTTCTTAGTGTATTTCCACAGTCCTACCAGGATCAAATTGAATTTGACAAACCCAAGACATTAGAGGAAACCATTCAGAAGGTTAAGTGTTGTTATGATCAGTATAAGCATAAGAAATATCCCTCAAAGGACTGAAGGAGGAAGGAGAAGAGTGGATCCCAAAATAATTGATTTAAATCCTTTCCATACAAGATTTCGAGGGACGGTGCATAGTTGGGTCAACCAAGCAAGAGTGTGCATCAACAAAATTTTCCATCTCAAAGTGGAAATAAACCAACAAAGCAAGCAAGAGAAAGAGTATAGGATCCCAAGAAAGGATCTTTGCAATGTTTTAGATGTGGAGAACCACACATGTTGAGGGATTGTCCCCATAGACAACATGATAATAGAAGGGTGTATAATGTGCAGGAAGAAACTATAGCCAATGATGTATCTCGAAGCGTGCTGGAAATTTATTCAGCTGTAGAGAATTGGCAAGAAGAACACCAAGCCTCTATGGTGGATTTGGAAGGTATTATAGCCAATCAATTTGTCTCTATTTTAATTGACTCGTGTTAAGAACCAAATATCAATATAGCATAGAAAATCCTCAGAAAAAGTACTCAACGCCTTGAAAAAGAGAGAATTTTAGATAATAAGCCTCTTCGAGGGGAAACCTCCTTTTACCCCACTTAAATGTTCCAGTACCAGATGATTCAAAATGAAAATGTCTCCTTGGTATATATAGGAGACTAGGAGGTATAATTACAACTAATGGCCTAAAGCTGAAATAAATAAAATAACATTACTAATCTAATATGCCCCAATTAAGGGGTAATGAGCCAATATTAGGGCTTAACATGCCCCTCCACTTGAGACAAGTGTTGTCCACAATGCTTGAGTAACTCTGGATGCTTCTGTATAAAAAACTCATCTTCCCAAGTGGAATCTTCAGCCGGTAGTTTCCTCCATTTAATGAGATACTTTGAAATGTATCTATTCTTCAGTTGGTGAATTCTTGTGTCAGTGATGGCTTCAGGCTCCAATATGATTTTTCCTTCCTTGTCAAGTTCCGGAAATATAGTTTGAACTGGGATCTTGTCGCCTATAACCTTCTTTAAGCATGAAACATGGAAAACTGGGTGTACTCGTGAAGATGCAAGCAACTCCAATTTGTATGCCATAGTAC
>JZKD02S2269058.1:165208-175849 GCA_000966675.3 Picea glauca | reverse complement strand
ACATTGGGATAAATTTAGCTAGCAGAAAATGCTAAGACAAACATTCGAACTAATGCTAGCATTAATTCACCTTCAAGCAATGCATAAGAAAACATATGATTTAAAAAGACTGTATATGATCAAAAAGTTTGGATATGTTAACATATAACACATTGGGAATAGCGAAGCCGGCAATAAGACCTCCAATCTGTTATCTAATCAAATCATGACATATATGATACTTTTTATTATATAAAAATCAATGTTTATTGTTCCCTAGTTCCAACATTAGATATTATGCAAATATTTGTGGTCAAAGGACAAACTAATACGAGGCCAAGGAATTATCGATCACTATAGTCCCTCTATGCCTACGGCAGGGACTAATAATATTGTGAAAAACAATAGCTTTCCTCATATAAACTTATTTATAGGTTGGCTCTATTTTTTTAATGGATGATGAGTTTATGAAAATGGTGATGTTTATATATATATATATATATATATATATATATATATATATATATATATCCCCCTTGTACTCTTAACTTGTTAAACATTCATGTTTTTTAATTTAACCCTCGTACTTATAACGAACATAAAAGTCATCTATTGAGGGTAGAATGAAAATAAGTCTCAACTCCCTTTAAATTTAACACAATGGATATGTCCTTATACATTACTTTTGAAATATCTTCAACCTCTATCAAAATATAATAAAAATAGATGAAAAAGACAACTCTTAAATTCAACTAGGATTTCAGTTTTCTGTGTTTCATTTGTTTTTTTTTTGTGAATAAAAACACTATAATCGAGAGCATCGATTTAAATTAAATGAATTATAAATAAAATCTAGACTTACTACAATTAGTGGGACATAACTTGAAGGACTTGCAATGATATGGAATGAGATGGAATCTGAACAATTGGCCATTTGATATTATAATTTTTTTCCCCACATTTGAACCAAAATCATCATCTTGGGAAGCATAAAACAATATAACTTCAAACATAATTTTGAATTACTTTTAAAAGTTAATGGTGCACCTAATTATATTATGGCACCCTAGTGCATAAATTCTGAATACAGAGGTTTGCATTTTCATTTTTTAAATCAAATTATTTGTTGGTGCATTATTACTTATGAACCGCATCGGTGCTAGCACACCGACTAACAAAGTTACAAAAAAAACATGTTTTTATATAAGAGGTTGTTTAAATTTGAATTTTATTTGTCAGTGTGTTTTTCATATAAACTACACCGATGCATTTATTAATGTATTGTGCACCAAAAAAACAACTTACAAAAAAAATGGCACACACATTTTTCAACAATACACCAAAATATACAATGAAAAGATGAGCAGGAATCTCATGTTTTCTAAATGTATGTGTTTATAAATGAAAACCTTATTCATTCTTTCATTCTTTTGCCAAATTTTAGAGGGGATATTTATGTAGGAGAGATTTACTAGCAAAGTCTTCTTAGTGGGTGGATATTTTTGAAGAGTCAAATTTAAAAGGGATCACCATAGGTCACATATGAATTTGCAGATGAGAAATTTCAGGTATATGATTTCATTCTATTGATCATATTAATCTTTCCCCCATTTGATTAAAGCAATTTTCAGTTCATTCCCCAAAAAACAAAAGGGTTTCATAGTTACCTTCGGTATTGGAAGCACTAACTTCTTTGTTGTTTCTCTTTATTTCACAACGATTTTTTTAAGAAATATATTTTTATAGGTTTCTTTACTTATGTATGGGGAATTTGGTATATGTTGCAATGGGACCAATTATTGCATTGGATCCCAAACCAACTTGTCATTGCCAGCTTTTTTTTCAAAAATTCCTTCGTAGTTCGTGGTGCACACTATACGAGTATAGAGCATAGGTGACCATATTCATGTCAAATGCACCACTGAATTTGAAATAAAAATAATATTTTTTGAAAAATGTCGTCATTGTTAGTGGTGTACATTTTACAAATACAGAGCATCGGTGTGTATTATCAGATAAAAATCACTGCTTAATTTAAAATGAAAGTAATATTGTTTTTTATATGGAAATCATCACATTTTAAATCCGTTCATGGGTCGGTAGTCGGCGGTGCATAATTAACAATACTTATTCACTAGTGCATTTATTTATTTATAAAGAATCACATGAATACAATGGTTTGTAGAATGTTTTTGATTTCGCAAGTGCATTTCTATCATATATCGGTGCATATACATATGCACAATGCACCAGTGCGTATACATATGTTTAACACATTGGTGCATATGTATTTACTATACGCACATGTGCATATTTATTTACTATACACATCGATATCTTCTGTTCTCAAAAAATGTTATTTTTATATCTAATGATTCCTAGATTTTGCTTTTTCACAGAGATTATGAACATTACAAGGAACAAATGAGGGGAAAACCAATACATGGTTGTAGGGATGTCCAAAAAAGTGCACAAGGAGATGGTAAAAGAAATGAACATAGTTACATCGTAGGAGGAGCCATCCCAACAACAATGCGCATCTGAGGTATGTAATCACTGGTTTATTCTCTTATGTACATTGAGTTTAATTATCACATGAAATACTAGTTTTCAATTGTTTTGTTGTAGAAAAAAAAAATGGAACCCATTCAACACATAAGACAGTACAAGGAGGAAGAAAATGGTTGATCACAAAGTTTTTGAGTAGTTACATTTTCGTCCCTACTTAAGATTTCAAATTTGTTGTGATCTTCATATTTAAATAATTAATTTACACTTGTCCATGGATTTCTTCTAATAGGTGTGCCTAACATACAAAGAAGAGCCACCTGAAGAATTGATTAACATGGTGTTAAGTATGGGTTGTGAGTATATGTTCAAGTATCAAGGTTTAATTGAACATTTTGTAAGTAGCTATGTTGTTTAAAACTTTCCTTGTTTTATAATCAATGGAACACAAATAAACCTTTATATTAATTATATTGACTGTGATTTGTCATGGCGTATTAAACATGTAGGAAAAAAAGTATGGAGTTCAGTCAATATAATATATTTTGAGAGACGACATGCAACATGGCTTCGAAAGACTGTGTATTGTTTATGAAACTCTCGCTGCTATGGTAAATGTTTTATATATGCAATCATGTGTGTGTGTGTGTTACACTTTATTTCTATGTTTGTACATGAAACGTGAAGATGATGAACATAAAAAAAAAATTGATCAAGAAAACATTAGGTTAAATAACAATGACATATTGGTTGTAATATTTGTGTTGGAATATTTGTTTGTGAAAACCAGAGATTTTGTTTAATGTACTCGACATATTGTCCCAATTGCATGAGGACATGTTACCAATAACTGTAACAATTACATATTGGTTGTATATTGATTATTGTAGACCTTTACATTGTCCCATTTTGTATGACCATGGATCTCTTATTCATATATAATAAAATGAGTTTCTTATTTTATTGCATTGTCAAATGTTGTTAAATGTTGTGTTGTTGATTAATTAATATTTGGATGATTTACATTGTTGCAAATAATAAATGTGTAATCTATTGGATAACACATTAATGCAGTTATTATATCAAAATGCAACAACAAAAATATAAAAAGAAATATTATTGTAAAAAATATTTGATTTTTAGATGATTAATTGAAAATTTGTAAATAATACAATTAATTAAAATATATACATATCAGTGCATTGTATTATTATTAACTTACTAAATAATGTGTGTCACAATATAGAAATTGGTGAATGTTAAGATTTTATACGCATCGATGCCAAACATTGAGAAAAAACATTGTTCCTTAAACGATATAATGTGTGATTATATTTATCACTTCAACATTTTATGGTGCGCATGTTTATAATATGCACCGGTGCTCTAAATATGATATACGCACTAGTGTTATATCTCATCTCGAATATTCAAAATTTCACTACTCTTTGGTGCACAGAGTAGTACATGCACTGGAACGCACAAATTATACAAGCACTTGGGACTACATAATATGTAAAATCACTGGTGCATTAACTAACTTATAAAGCACCATTGCAGCATACACAAACAATGAAGAACCGATGTGTAAAAAGTATAATAGCATTATTGTTGCATACAACAAAAAGGTGAATATGGCGCGCACTATATATAAAAGCATCGTTGCCTTTTAATTTATCTGTATGCATTGGTGATTAATAAGGGTGCATCGGTGTGTTTGTTACCAATAATAGCACCAACAAAAAAACCTCCTCCCTCCCCAAAAAAATTTGTTGTATGGAACATCTGCTAAAACCTTCGCTCGAAATAGCAGAGGTTGTAGTGAATTTTTTTTTATAAATTTTTTCAAATCTTGTAATACTAAAAACCTCTGCAAAAACCTTCACTACAAGGTGTTATCCTTGTACTAAGTAACACTAATAAAAAAAAATGTGAATTTTTGAAATCACTTTTCATTTATGAAGTATAACAAATATAAAAAAATGTCAACCCATCAATACCCTCACTTCCAATGCTTGGTTGGTCAATGAGCATTGGTTCATCACCCAATACTTTCCCTTGGAATATAAAGACTAAAATCATCTCCATTCTAGTTGGGTCTCATATATTCAATGATATGGTGTACCCTTCCACAACATTAAATCCATCACATAGATGACACCTAGATAAATATCCTACCACTATATTGGTGTAGCACTATTTTATGTGTCACTTAATGAAAGCTTCCCAAATAAGTTTAGACACCTTGTCTTTGTGAATCCTCCCTTGAATTCATGTGTTATGAGCATTGTCATTTTTTTTTAATATGGGAATTGACATCACATTTAATTTACATACATCATGTTTTTGAATCCCACTCTCACCATAATGCCATTTTCTTTTTCATCTTTTCCTCTAACACTTGTGATAATGTGATTTACTTTGTTATATTTTCCATAATGCGATTCATTTAATAAAAGCTTCCCAAATAAGTTTAGACACCTTGTCTTTGTGAATCCTTACTTGAATTCATGTGTTATGAGAATTGTAATATTTTTTCAATATGGGAATTGACATCACATTTAATTTACATACTTCATGTTTTTGAATCCTACACTCACCATAGTACCATTTGCGTTGTTATCTTTGCCTCTGACACTTGCCATAATGTGATTCCCTTTGTTATATTTTCCTCCACTCTTGGCTCTGTAAAAAAACAAAATAATTAGTCATAGGTTATGGATGTAAATTATAATGACATTGGGAGCTTATGAGTAAGATTAATTACAAATGAATTATTGAATATTAGTTTTGAAGAGAAAACAATAGACATTGAAAAAACCCAAAGAAATCAAGTCCTCTATCTTTTTTCATGTTCACATATTCCATCTCACTAATAGTATCAAACATGTTGATTCATATTTATTTTGTTGCATTCATAACGTCGTGTATTTGCTTGTTAAAATTCTTGACATGGTTATAGCTTTGGTATCTAATATGATTATTATTTCAGCACATTGGTGGACCTCTCAACCACTTAGTATGTAATTCATTGCATCCCCACTAATACAATATATAAACAGATAATGGGAATAAAACACAAAACTAAGAATTGAATGTAAATATCTCAACAATCCAATACTCTTGTACAATTTGATCAAGCTCGTAATAAAGATAATGCTTAGTTTTTCTTTGTTTTACATAAAAATATTTAATGATTATGTTTGGGATTACAAACTCTATTAAGCTTGGTGAAAATCTCTAACTTGTATTTCCTTGATTAAGTTTAGATTTGAACTTGCACAAAATGAACCTTCTCCACATCACAAAACTCTAAATTGGGATTACAACAATGAGAATTGTAATTTTGTTCATTCGATTTATAGCATTATCAAATCCTCACTCCTTTGTTCTCCAAAATGATCATTCCCCTTTTCTCAATCCCATGCATCTTTATCTATCACATTTTTTCACTTTATTCTTCTTGTTTCTAGCAACATTAACATCAGTGTGATGAGACTCTGCAAATATTTTGAGAATTCCCCATAGCTCTCTTTCCTCCTGCCCCATCCCAAGCCAAGGAGATGCATCCTTTGTAACATTAATTCTTGGAACAACATGTTTAAAGATTTGTGAGATTTTCAAGAAAGCTAGGGAGAAGGTAACAATATTTTTATTATCATCAAACTTATGCATTAGGGATTGTGCTCTAGCATCACACTCTTTCATGCATTTTCACATTGTTTGAGAGATAAAGTTAGCAATAAATATCATGAATAAAAATAATATGCTTAGTGGTATTGATTAGTAATTTCAATTTGTTTCATGTTTTTATGGATCTTGGGAAGCTCCAAATCATAAACATATTAACTTAAATAATAAGCAATGGATGCAAGCATGCTAAATTGTCATGCTCCTAGAGGCCTATAATGCAAGTAGGATATCTTCATTGCTTTTATAGTATTTTGATAGAATTATCACCCTTCAACAAAGGCCTCAAGATCTACTATAATTTCTTCTTTTCCAATGAGATATAGAATGAACATGACTCTCATGGTTAAGAAGGATTGGGGTATGCTCAAAATATGAATATAAGATGTAGTTTTCATGCATCATATGGATACACAAATTACATCCTCTCTTATTCACAAAAATGTTTTGGTTTTGTGATCATGCATAATTTTTTTAAATTTCATTTTAAACATTGTGCAATTTATGAATTTTTATTATTGTTAATGTATAAATAACTCATCAAAAACTTGTATTTGAAATTACAAAATATGCTTATTATTAATTTCTATTGAAATTTCAACTGATTTATCTTGCCATTTGTTAAAATTTAACATTTCAAGTAATTGGAAAGGAAATATTTTATTTACATATTTTTTGAAGTGTGTACCTAGTTTCCTTTTATCAATTGAAGTACACATATATTTCCAACTTTTCATCATGAAAGAGTTGAATGAATATGTACCCTTCAACTTAAAATTAAGAATAACCCTTCAAATTTGATCACTACCCAATTCATCCAGAAAGTATAGATCGAACAAGTTCCCAGTCTACCATTTAATATTCATCACTAGATAGTGCAGAAGTAGATGGAGAGAGTGGTGCATCAACACTTATAATGTATATGAGGGTCATATAACAAGATCAATGGAGAGGGTGTAGAAACCATGCACACAAAAAATTTAACGTCTTACAGTGTAAATATAAAATTTAAATAAATATAGGCTATCTAACATTAATTAAATATAGTCCATTAATTACGAATGATTTTCATTGGCCCACCATTGAATTTGATTAATTGTGTTCATAAGTATGTACCATTATAATGATCTTAAATGAAAACAAGTGTTGTGTGGCAGCTTAGCCCCTGCCAAATAGATTTGGAAATGGAGATGATAGTTGGCACCTTATAATTATTGATGATGATGATTATTGCCATGTACTTAAAAGATGGGGATATACGAGGATTATTGTTAAAAAAATAAAATTAACAATTTTCTAAGTAAAGGCTAATTAAAATAGATCTTTAACAATAAGAAAATCAAAGTTTAAATATGTAAAATTAAATGAGAATTATATATATATATATATATATATATATATTAAAACTTATGTTGAAATTTCATTGAATACATATACACTAAGAGATTGACAATATAACTTATATCGTAATTTACAATTATTGAAAAACAATCTACCCACAAATACATGGCACAAATAAAGTAATTAATATGAAATGGAATCTTCCCATAAAGTAATATGAAATGTAAAATGTAAAGAAGATATCTGATAATATAATCTCCCATAAATCGTGGTTTAATGTGTTTTAATGGGAGATGTCCTCGAGGTTTTCGCTTATTAATGCCAATCTTTTTTAACCTGTGTGGTGAGTTGTCACTAATAAAAGAATAATTATTGTGCATTGGGAAGGGTACGAAGATGGAGGGGACAGAAGGGAGAGATAAATTCTTTGAAACTTTTGTGAACCCAGGTAGAGTGAATCTTGCGAGTTTGAGGAGTCTGGGGTCAAATTGTAGATCATAGAAGTTTTGGGTGCAAGATGTATATCAAAGAACACATGGCATGAGAGTTCGATAGTGCTAACCTAGAAACCCGCGGTCATAAAATTACCTAAGCATGGAAAGGGATGATGGTCGGTCAGACTCATGATGTGAGGATATAGATGGAGATGATGATCTATCAGTCCACCAACCCAGGAACCCACGATCATATAAATGTGACTAAGTATAAAAACAAAAAGGGATAATAGAGGGGAAGAAGAAAAGGGAAAAACAAGTAAGTATAGAAGAGGGAAAAGAAAGGGAGAGAAAAAGTTTATCCCTCACACAACAACATCTACTGTTCGCTTATTAATGCCAATATTTTTGAACCTGTGTGGTGAGTTGTCACTAATAAAAGAATAATTAATGTGCATTGGGAAGGGAGCGAAGGTGGCGGGGATGGAAGGGAGCAATAAATGATTTGAAACTTTTGTGAACCCGGGTACAGTGAATCTTGCGAGTTCGAGGAGTCTGGGGTCAAATTGTAGATGATGGAAGTTTTGGGTGCAAGATGTATATCACAGAACACAGAGCATGAGAGTTCAATAACGCTAACCCAGGAACCTGTAGTCATAAAATTGGCTAAGTATGGAAAGGGACGACGATCGATCTGACTCGTGATGTGAGGATATAGATGGATATGAGGATCTATTAGTCTGCCAACTTGGGAACCCATGATCATATAAATGAGACTAGGTATAGAACCAGAAAGGGATAATAGAGGGGTAGAAGAAAATGGAAAAACGGGTAAGTATAGAAGAGGGAAAAGAAAGGGAGAAAATAATTTTATCCCTCACACAACAACATTTAGTTTGATAATTATGAAGTGATAGAAACACATTAAATATGGGAAAAACATTCTCAGCTATGTAATCTACTTGGAACTGGACAAAGTCAGGTTCAAGTTTAAAGATAATTTGTTTATATTTATTTCAATATGATTCATATTATTTTTTTTTAATAGTATTTTTGTGGCCCAAATGTAAACCATGTTCCAATTTGAAGGGTGTTTTCGGCTCACAAATTTTTCTCAAACCTATAAGTAATAGACAAAAAAATATATGACTTAACATTTTTATCTGCAAGCATATTCTCAAATATAAGAAGCTATAATATATGCACAATATTAAATAGGAACATGACGTCAACACCTAAGTTGCCATGTTGTATATGTTCACTGATTTGTTGTCTTTGTTAGAGGGCTAGTGGCCACAAAACTATGTCCTACTTGAATCTAATACCCTATCACAAATTATTCTTGCATATAAAATGTAAGGAGTGAAAGCTGCAGATGTCATAATAGAGTAGATTTTATTTAAATGGAAGTACTGGCCAGGGAAAAAAAAACTTAGCGTGCATTTCTAATTATGGATCAAAGAGCCTCTTGAATTCTTGTAGAAAGAGGTTGAATTCATTTATCAATAGTTGTATAGGAAAATGAGTTAATTTAAAAAAAATACAAAACTCAATAAAACAATATTAAACATTGAAAAACACCATAAATTTGCACTCAACATGTTAACTAATATGTATCCACAAAAAATATTAAGACTTTTTTTAAGATTACAAAAATTCAATAAAACAATGTTAAACATTGTAAAACACCATAAATTTGTATCCAAGGTTAATGATATCTCATCACATAAAAATTAATAGAAGACGATCGACATGTAGAAGAGAACTTTGACATTGTGATACATGGGCAGCAAAAAATGATAATGATACAATGACCTCAATGTTAGGACCACATATTGTACCTTTTTGCCCATACTTTTTGCCATTATTATACCCTTCATCACTTGTATTTAGACTCATAATATCACTTCATTTGATCATTCCAAGGTATACAACGTCCTTTCTTATTACTATATGCTTAATCTGTTTTGCATAAAATTTTACATTACTTTTGTACTTAACCATTGATTAGAAGTGCATAAGTGTCCATATTTGCAGAATAGTATTCAAGGCCGGTGCTGAAACACAGAACTGTCCAAAGTCGCTGTTGAACTGATGCTGAAACATGTAGTTGCTACACAGTCCGAGGTCGCATATGCTGAAACACGGAGCTGCTACACAGTCTGAGGTCGCATATACCGAAACATGGAGCTGCTATATCGAGGATGCAGATGCTGAAACACGGAGCTGTCACTCAGTTCAGAAGTGCAGATGCTGAAACACAGAGGAGACCACCACGATGTTGAAACAACCCGTGAATTGCGATGCTGAAACAACATCAACAGCAATGAGAAGGAGTTGTTACACCAGCCGTAACAACAATACCTCGTTCAAGATCCTGTATTAGCATTCAGTTGCGTGAGAATATGACATCCTATGCTGATTTAGAAAGAAGATCCGATTTAGTGTAGGATTCAGATATGCTTTGTAATGATTGTATCGAAGGGATTTCCTCTTTAAATTCAGGGGAAATCACCATTCGAGATATCCAAGTTTTGGATGTATTGAAGAACTCCAGAGAAGCGGGACGCATTCTGTACCTCCAATTTGTAATGTGATATTTCAACAGATGAATATAAAACTGCTTTGAGTATCCTCCTGTAGCTTTTCGTTCAGGGGAATCTTGTGAGAAGGGAGGGCCCACCTTCTT
>JZKD02S2269058.1:105071-129474 GCA_000966675.3 Picea glauca | reverse complement strand
CTTCAAATCATCGAACGCTTGTTGTTGGGACCGGCCCCACGCAAATTTTGCCTTACCACCACCCCTGTTTATTTGGCTGAGGGCCCATGCAATATGGGAGAAACCCAACACGAACCTACGGTAAAAATTAGCAAGTCCCAAGAAGCTCTGAAGCTCAGTGAGTTTTGTTGGGGCTGGCCAGTCACGGATGACTTGGATCTTGGCTGGATCCACATGTACGCCATGCTGATCAATGATGTAGCCCAGGTAATGGACCCTGTCCATGCCGAAGGAGCATTTTTCCAGGTTGGCGTATAGCTTGTGCTGCCGCAGGGTGTGCAGAACCTACTGAATATGCTACAAGTGTTCGTCCCAAGTTTTGTTGTAAATTAGAATGTCATCTAGATACACCACTACAAAAGTATTGGTGAATGGTCGCAGGAAATCATCCATTATCCTCATGAAAGTGGCTGGAGCATTTGTTAAACCAAAGGGCATGACCAACCATTCAAAAAGTCCTTCCTTTGACTTGAAGGCGGTCTTCCATACATCTATCTATTCTATCGGGACCTGGTGGTAGCCAGACTTCAGATCAATCTTACTTAAGTATTTTCCCCCCGTGAGTTGATCAAGGAGTTCATCGATTCGGGGAATTGGGTACCGGTTTCTGAAAGTGATTTTATTCAGAGCCTGGTAATCAATACAGAGTCACCCGGTTCCATCTTTCTTCTGTACCAGTAGAATTGGGCTCCCGCAAGGTGATGAGCTAGGGAGTATATGCCCCTTGTGGAGCAGTTCTTGGATCTGTCTCTTGATCTCCTCATTCTCTAACAAAGAGCGATGATAGACTGGCCCATTGGGCAGCGGTGCGTCGTGGGTCAGATCGATGGGGTGCTTGACCTAGTAGTGCAGAGGTACCCTTGTAGGTGAGGAGAAGATATCCAAGTATTCTTCCACGACCTTATCTACTTGCTTCTACTATGTGGAGAGGTCAGCCGCAGAGACCCTGGATGTGGCTGTGATATTTCTCTTATTCTGAGTGTGAATCATGAAGAAGACAAATTTCCCCGTTTGAGAGATGACCTTCCTACATTTCTTAGCAGAGATCAAGAAAATAACACTAGGTGGCACTGCCTCGGGTATACTATACAATTTCCTGTTCAAAGTAATAATAACACTATGAGGCCTAGACTCATATACAGCATGATGTTTCCATAAATAAGGTTGGCCCAAAAGAACATCAAAAACTTCAAGAGGATCATCATCACACAATACCTCATCTTTGAAGGGCTTGATGCCATATGACAACTGACACTGTTGGCCGCAGAGATCGCTTCCTTGGAGGAGCCATCCAATGGTGTAGGGTTGTGGGTGCGGCGTTGTTGGCAGGGCCATCCGCTTGATGACCTCTACTGAGATGAGGTTCTTCTGGATACCACTATCAATGATGAAGTGCAACGGGGTGCCTTTTATCCACATTTGTGAATGGAAGAGGCGCTCTCGTTCTTCTGGCTCGTCTGGTTCACCAGGATGGATCTTGGTGGTAGCAACAGTGGCACTAGGTTCCACGTCAATGATCCATCTTCCCCTTTATGGTTCTGTCTCGAAGTCAGAATTTGCATCTAATTCAGAGGCTTTCACTTCGGCCACCAGCGACTGCTTTGAGCGACAGTCAGCAGTGTTATGCCAAGGCCTCTTATGGAAGTCGCACCACTTCCCAATATCTTTCTTTGTCTTTCCAGTGTCCTTCTTTTCTTACAGCTTGTATTGGTTTTCTTGATACTGTCCATCTTTGTTCTATCCTTTTTTTGGTGGGTTGGGGTCACCCTTTCCTGGCTTTTGTTGTGAGGGGTTCCCAGGCCCAAATTTCCGCGTCTTTTGTTTGAGCTGCTGCTCGATTTTAACGGCATATCGGTAGGCCGTGCCCAAGGATGAGATGTCTAGAAATTCCATTTCGGTCTGGATGTATCTATGCAGAGCACCACGATACTTGATCACCAGATGTCTCTCTGAATCTTTGATACCCAACTTGGTGTGCAAGGTATGGAAGATATTTGTGAAATCTGGCACTGCTTGGTCTCTTTCTTGCCGCAGTGTGGTCCATTTGGTATACAGGTCATCATAACTTCTGATAGGGTAGTATTGTTCCTTAATAACATCCCTGAAGGATTCCCAGGTGGCTGTGACTGAAAATAATGAGGTTTCCTCTATTTCCTTTTGCTCACAGAAAGTTTCCCACCAATATTTGACATGGGGAATGGCTTTGAGGAGCGCAAAAGTAATCTTTTCTCTATTCGAAAATTTATGAACAGAAAAATACCCTTCTAGTAGATTCAACCACTTGTCTACAACATCTATGTCTATCTGACCTTCAAATATAGGAATATCAAAGTTTATTTGTACCTTGAAGGGGGCGGCGCCTCCGTTCGAAGAAGATGCATCACCTGTTGGTAGTCACCGAAGGATTTGCGCGAAACTATCCATCATCTCATTCCTCTGTTGCGTGAGGGCTTCCTAAATCAACAGTTTGAAAGGATCTCCTATCCCGTCATCTTTCTTTTCTCCTGCCATGGGAGGTCGCTTGGACGTGCGAGAGCTTCTTTCCTCAAGAGAAACAAGCTCGAGACCCAACTCTTTGTGCTCCGACCTTGTTGGGGACATGCATTAAGACGACAAGGAGAAGACCATATTTTATGAGAAGAATGAAATGAATACAGATTATTAACAGGTGCTTAACACAAAATAACAGAGATACAGTAAAACTAGTTTTCTATTCAATAACGAAATAAGCTGAAACTGTAAAATGTAGTGGAAACAAGCTTGCTGGAATGGTGGCGGCTTATCTCTGAGAAGAGATGTGACGGCAGCGCGCATTCACAAGAAGAAGGTTACAATGAGGATTTGAAGGCCTTTTTACAATAAGAAAGAATGCCAAAAACCCTAGACATCCAAAAACCTAACCCTAGGAGATGAAATGCCAAAAGTCATGTGGGCCCCGTTTGGTTAAGATAGTACATCAACTTCCCGAGGTCGTAACTTTTGCATACGATCTCTGTTTTAGGCATGTGATAGCCCGTTGGAAAGGTATCTCTGAGGAGATTTATTTTGGGGGCTCAATCATGCCTTTATATATCATTGAGGAGCTTGATACTGAAAACCCTTCATTTAGGCCCTCAAAATGGCCCCGGAAGTAAAAACTGCTAAAAATAGTAAATTTCCAAAAGTGTCAGAAAATTGTTTTGAGCTAGTTGGAAAAGGTGGGTGGCCACCGATATCCATCTAGATCACAAAATGGATGAATGTTTATGACATGGTACATTTCCATGGTTGTCTTCTTTGAGGTCAATTGAATTGATGATGATATCATCGCCATGCATGAGTGATAACATGTACCTATTATTCATTGCAACATCCCTATTCATGTAGAATAGGTAAGGGAAGGCTGGGTCTATTGGTGGAGGTCGCATGCACCTTGAATTGATATATGTTAAGTTATCACATGTTTGGTTGTTTGTCTGCATTCTATTCAAAATTGAAATAAATGTTTCATCTGTATGGTGCATTATAGTATGCAATTCAAAGCATTTTATATTGTCTTTCTAGAAGTCATGTGTCACTGTTTGCATATTGATCGTAGGCTGTTCAAATATCAAATAATATTGGATAGGTTGCACCTGGTAAAGATCCCCACAAAATATCATGTCAATGTCCCCAAAGTATTTGGTGTGCACATGTTTTATGTTTCTCAGTCGATTGTTAATGAAATATAAGAAGCGACTTCCAATCAAATATGCCTCATCTATGAATACAAGTTGTAGTTCATCATAAAGCTTAGACAAGGTATCTAAAATTTTCTTGCTGAGTGGAAGAAAATGTGACTTGTTAAAAGGAATTAGAAATGCAGAGTGGACTGTTGTTCCATCTGCATTATATGTATATTTTTCTATGTATGCAACTATTAGCCCCTTTGGTTTCATAGGTTCAGTCGAATTGTTTGAATCATAGATTCGTATAAGCATTTGGATTAATTCTTTCATTGTGAATGTCTTCCATGTTCCTACCCCGCATGTAAGGAACAAGTGAACATGAGTGTGCATGTTTAAGTGTTTTTTAATTGAAATATCCTTTAGGATTTCTTGTTGTTCTCGATTCAACAATCGTCTAACTCTGTAGTATTTGCTATTTTCAATAAAGAAAGGATGTTTTATGAATTGAAATCCAAGATTGATACGTTTTCCAATGGAGATTGCTCGAGGATAAGGTAAATATGCTTGCAAGTCATAGGACTCACATAGAGTTCTAGTTGTTTTATGATTTGTCAATGTCTCATCAACATTGTCAGCGTTTTCTAGTTCATGAACTGCACTCTCTAAATCACCCCATGTTGGATTAACATTGTATGTAAATCTAGATTCATTGGTTTGTACAATAGTCTGATAAGAAATATATGTAGCTTCCCATGTAGGGAAGTTATGTTTTAATGTGTTTTCATTGTGATAAAATGGAATGTACAACAATAGTTTTTCTCTACAATAATTTTCATTGTCACTATGTTTGTTGTATTTGACAAAGCGTATTAAATTTTTTTTTTCTTTTTCTTTTTGATATGGGTGCACCATTTTTTTTGTAATGTGATACAAAATCTGGTAGGCAAATATGCTTAGTAAGAGATGGGCACTGGAGTTAATAATCAATATTATAGCGACATATCACGTCCTTTGAATTATTAGGCTCTTGTTCTAGCAAAGATGGTGGTTTAATCACAAATGTGTGTTTCTCAAGTGGAGATGTGTTTATGAAGACACATTTCCTTGAACAACAGTTCAGAGGGAGGGAAAGTGCAATGTGGACTGCTTGTTGAGCATACATTTCTTGAAGATTAAGTAATGTATTTCCAAGTGTACTTATCATTTGCATAGCATCAATATGAGTTTTTTCATGTTCTTTGTGTATTCTTCTAAACGCACTTGTCATATATTTGTCAACCTCTGTCATGTAAAAGGTACAATGTGATGCTGCAACATATGCATTGAGGACATACTATGCATCTATATTTTCATTCCACATAACTGGCATGTCCTTGGAGAAACTTTTGTTCCAAATATGTGAAAGTTTTCGTTTAAGGAAAATGGTTGGTTGTTTAAGTGTAGATTGTATGGCTTGGATGTACTCATCTTCTGTTAGATTTAGTTCTGCCAAGAATTCTTCGAAGCTCATTAAGTCATCAAAGTCTCTTTGTTCTAGAGATGCGAACAAATATTTAGATTTCTCAATGATAACATTGTCCTCTAAGCTAATTGGCTCTATGATTCTTGTTGTTCTCATTGGTGGCACAAGGAAGTTGTATCTGCAATGTGAATTTTTTCGTTTTTACAGCTTCTTGTATGATAATGTCTATGAACTTTGGCAAGTTATGGATCCAAATGATCTGTGTTACATGTTATGTATTTGTCCAGAAACTGCTCAATCTGTGAGTTGTTGTCATTTACATAGACCGGTGCACCCTCTATCCATAACAGTGCATGGTCATGCTCACTCCCTCTATTCTAGAATTCAGTCACAAAATAATAGTCCGATATTTTTCTAAAGAACGTTTCATCATGACATATCAATTGCCTCAAATCATTTATTCTATGTCTATAGTAACGAGTACATGTCACTGGGTATTTTCTTATGAGGTAGTCAATGCCATCATTCTCCAATGTATCAGTTTGTTTTTTCCTTTTCCTGTTCCTATACAATGCAAACATCATAGGCCCCATCGGATCCTAGTGATGATATGCACTTGTAAATGTGATGAAACAATTTGGGGGTCCCAATTGTCGGATCATTGCAAATACAATTTTCTTGTTTTCTTGCGAGTAGTCAGGAGAGATGCGAATGTTTTTGAAATCTATGTATCCAATATCTGATTTTAGGATTTTTTCTAGGTTTTCCTTATACTTGACATCTTTGGCCAATAAATTTCTTCCCTGTAGCTATCATTTTCTTATTCATATCCACATTAAAGAGAGAACTTGCTCAATTATTATGCGCATTGTTTTGAAAAACAATTTTTTTATGTGATAAGAGAAGTTACCGCTTGAATGTAGCAGTTCCCATCGAATGATTTTTTGGTAGCTGAATCATTTTGTAATGTCACTGGGATGTGGATCTCCATAGAACAATGTTGGGAAGTTTATTTCATCAACAAATATTTCCTTGAATATTCCAAGTGGACGTTTCCCTTCAACAGGTGCAATTTCGAAAATCTTGTCTTGCAAGTCATGAATGCATTATGAGTCAGTGAATCCATGTATCAATGTTTCAACAAGTCTTTCACTCTTTGATTCATTTCTTGTATCAAATTCACTAGTAGTGTCAAAAGTTTGTGTAGAGTTGTCATTTCCTTGTTCAAGAACATTGTTCCAGTTATCATTTATACAAATGTTTTGTGCTTTGTACAGGGCCTTGGAACATAATTCTTTTAATGCTTTCATGAAAATGTGCACACACACTTTACCTGTCTGGTATGCATTCTTGTATTGCAAATGTATTTTGAGAGCTACAACAATTTTCATTGTATCGCTAATGAATGGTGGTGGGGCTTTTTGCACAACATCTAGTTGGAAAGGGACATTAATAATTGATCATGTTAAGCCCATTTGGGGTCATTTATATCCCCAGGGTCTAATTTGTGCAAATGCAATTCACAGAGACACAAGTCTCTCTTCAAGTTTTGAAAGTGTAATTACATATTGTAGTGGTTTGTTACATCTTATTTGTTCAGGAGTTTCAAAGTGCGACGGTTTTCCATTTTCAAGTGATCATTTGCATGGAAGAAAAATATTTCCACTGGAAAATGTTCTATCATTTTGTGTCAAGCCGAAGTATTCTTTTTGCAAGTCAGGGGTGAAAGACTTAGTGTTTTTTGAAAAATTTAATTGATCACAAATCACACATGAAATGGAAGGAGTGTCTTTAATTTGTTTCATATAGATTTGTTTTGCATCTCTCTTCCCTAGAAAAGAATGCGTAGTAAGTGTTTGTTGGTTTTCACTGCAAGTAGTGCATGGTGTTGGCTCTAGGCCACGAGGTGTGATTTTTTCCTCTCGGTTAGTATCATGACCATTGTGGGATATGTAGCTTCACCTATTTATCTCACGTATCTGTTTTTTCAACATGTGGTAGGTTAGCTTATGGTTGCCACTGGAAACTAGTTTCACTTGTTGACAAGCCATGTTGAAGTTGGAATCAAAATTTGTTATGAGAATTTCCTCCTCACCATCTCAATGGTGCAAATGATGATGTTATTTTTCACTGGACATGTGATGTTTGTGTTCAGCAGAAAGTGTGAAAATGCGATTGTGTTGTGCACAAACAATTTTTTTGAGGTTGTGATATGTGAGTTTCTATTTCTTGGTCGAGCTCCCTTTCACCTCATGATTATCGGTTGTACAACCCAGAGGTCTAGAAGGAAGTGTACCAATGTATTGTTTTCTCTCATGCATGACCTTTTTCAAGTTGTGATAAGTTAGTCTATGTTTTTTGTTTAAGCTCTGTATGACCTGATGACAATTGGGATGAGTTTCATCTTGATTATATATCATGCGACGCTTATGCAGATTCGATGCAGTTTGGGTGGCATAGACAATAAATCTTGAACTGGAAGTATTTCTTATCAAAGGTTGATAATGGATGAGTGGCATATCTGTTTTCAATGATATGATGTCAATTGTTCGATCGTAGTTTGAATCAATATAGTAGGAATGGACAATACCATCTGATAGGGTTTACCAGACTTGGATATTTACTCTAAATATGATAGATATCCATTGTAAACAGAATGTGTTTCCCTCTACATTTCCTTTCTCATATGGCATTTTCATGTTTACAAGGTATTGTTGTAGACTTCCAATTATCGACATACTTTCTAGGAGATATGGTAAAAGGTGTTGATGCAAGCAGTTAAACGCTTGTTGACTGCCACCTATAATTGCATTGCAAAATGATTGCACAGTGTAAAGGCACAGTGAGTGCACATCAAACTCTCTTGCTATCAAATAGAAAATTGCATTGAACAGACTATCTCCACAACTAGATGCAATATTTGTTGCTATGTGCAATCCATGGGAGTGTATATGATGCATAATTTGTTTCCAATGCAATTGAAGGTATTTGCAGGTGAGGGACAAGTAAATATCAGGTCCTCCAAGATTGCATATGGATAATTTTCTATAGAGTAGTGGTTCATAATGACCACTTAGAGGATTGGCATCATGGAACAAGATGCAATATGGATCCCTAGATGCAGTTTTGTTGAAGCGTAGATATCGTATTTTTCTTGTTAATGACCAAATTCCAATTGATATCTTCAGCCACTTGAACAACCACCGTATACAAAATGTATCTCCCCAAAGTCCCCTCTCATGTGAAAGTAGAGTTGCAGATGCAGACAATCGCATCTTTGAAAAATATGTACTAACAGCATGTATTCCATGCAATTGGCAAAGAAAATCAGATGCCAATTTGTATTGGTATGACTCTAATGCCTCAATGTCACCATTTTTTAAATAGGCCAAGAAATGATCTATTGATCCATTGCACAGGTTTTTCAAGGAATAACGAAAATGGAATAGAACTCGAAATGCATATAAGAGGCAATCTCCCACAGTATACGAGAATGCATCTAATCTAAAAATCCCATTGTTATGCAATACCTGGTCGATGTTGTCATGTACAATCGATTGTGTATCTATTTCATAGCACTCAACATCTATTACTTTCTCCATCTTTTAAGTTGTGATTTTCAAGATTTTTCTTAGCTATGTCTAGATAATATGCAAATAGGAAAAAAAAAATGAAAACTATAAGTTCGGAACTGCATACCAATTCCGCTATGTATCCTTCAACCTCCTTCATGTAAAATTCAATGCTCCATGGTTGCTATAGCATATGAAAAACAAACAAATCTACAGTGAGTGCTGAACCATATAGAAGAGATAATGCAAATCGAATAACACTATAAATTTGCTTAGCACAAAGACTGAGTATTTAAGACATAATTTCTGAACTTATTCTAGGTGTGCATATTATAAGTGTTTCAGTAGCCACTGTATATAGCTTTATAGTCATATTCACCATTTATTTTCATCCCCACTCCTCACAAATAAACACTAAATAGATCTGAAATGACTTGTTGATGTCTTCCACTCAGAAAACGCATATAGATGGTCTGTCGAATAAATAAAAGCGAAAGAACTAAGCATTACAGACTTTTACCACAAGAATAGAACCAACACACAACACAACTTATTAAGGTTTCAATTATCTTACAATATAAAGAATATATTCTAAGATGTTTCAATTATCTTACAAGATGAAGAAGATATTCTAAAACTGGGTACTGGGAAACTCAATCTGAGATAGATCGGTGAACTGCCCATTCATATTACAAAGAATCATTTCCACAAGATGAGGTCCAGATATGAAAACGGTGATGGAAGATGGTTTGGAAGACCCAAAGTCTAGTATAAAACCAACATCTATATGTGGTTTTACCTCAAAGAATAAAATCTTTCACTATCATAACCTGCAAAGAAGGGATGGCAAGGTCCTCGTAGATGCTTGCTCTGTAATGAAAACTCTATATTCGTTTGGAAAACCCATTTGCATTTCCATTTTCCAAAGACATATAGTATGATTTACAGGACATGAAAGTGGGCATATATAATTGGAAGGGGACAACCTGAAAGAATGCACTAAACGTATGGTTTTCAGGAATAAAAGTTTATTTTTTATATGCCACTATGGCTGCCATAGAGGTGGGTTCTATGTCTAGCATTTGCATTCAAAGGCGACAAGATTTCTTGTTCAAGAAAAAGAACAAGATAGAAATACACTCATGTTTCTCTGGTCCTAGTAGTCACATACAAGGATGTTCTGCAAGAGGATTTTTACTCGAGCATTCCTAGTATTGAAAATTCTTACTTGCAAACTGCAAATAGTAAAAAACAAACAATGAATAGGAATGAAACCATGGCACTCAAACTTACCCGTGAATGGGGAACAGTAGAAGCACAGTTCCAATTGTGGGCATAAAATCTCAACCCTGCAAATTGCAACAATAGGTCCAACTGCAGATGTAGGAAACCAACCTTGCAAAGTTGAAGCAAACAAGGGTGCAAGATTTCAACCCTGCAAAGTGAAAGAATGGGTCGAACTGCAGGTGCATGACTTCAACCTTGCAAATTTGAAGCAAACAAGAGAAATGAACAAACAAAAAACCAATGAACAAGCGCCAAGAGGTCCAACTACAGTTGCAGGACCTCAACTTTGCAAAGTTGAATCAAACAACAATAAGTGGTATCCAGTGAACCAACGAGCAAGAAACAACCAGTGAACCAATAATGTCAGTGGAGAACAATATTTCCCAAATTCACTGTAGACAAGATTGTATCCAAAAATCGGAGGAAAATGTATTGTAACACACCTATTAAGTAAACATTTAAGCCTGTTAGGTAAACATTTAAGGTTGTCAGGACCGTTCAAGGGCCTCGTGCTATGTAAACATGTAAAAACAAATGCAATGCGGTAGGCCTGTTTACATACGTAATAATAATAAAAATGCCTCTTTAAGTACTTAATAAAAAATAATAATAAAAACAATAGTTCGAACAATAGAGACTATGCAAACAATTTATAGTCAAACGACAAACTAATATGAAGTCAACTAATAAAAAACTGACTGTCGATGCTCAAAACTTTGGATATCTAAACATTTAAATAAAAATTCAAAAAGACTATAGATGATCAAAACTTTGGATATGTTAACATTTAAAACATTGGGAATAGCAAAGCTGGCAATAAGACTTCAAATCTATTATCGAATGAAATCACGACATATAAGGTTTTTTTTATTATATAAAAAACAATCTTTTTAGTTCTATAGTTCGAATAATAGAGATTATGGAGAAACAAATTAGTCAAAGGACAAACTAATATGAAGTCAACGAATTATCGATCTCTATAGTCCCTCTATGCCTTCGACGGGGACTAATAAGATGTAGGATGTTAAAAATAAAGATATTTCATTAGCTATGACTTTCAAGTTTTTCGAATTTGTCAATTGCATTTTTAGGCATGTATCAAAAGAATGTACTTTCATAAGATTGAGATTGATTATTATTTAAAGGATCACAAAACAATGAATTGTTACGACATAAAAGATCTATATAATTTTGATCTCTTTTATAATTTGATTTACATTTGATATACATTTTTACATTATATTTTTTTACAAATATTTTATATATATTATATTAAGTAACATAAAAATACAAGTTATTCTACAATCTTGGGTAAAAGAGAATATAATTTTCATAAGTAGGTAAAGAATATATGTGAGATAATCCCGCAAAATAAAGGTGGGTGGCTTAAAATCCCTTTTCGGGTCATTATAGGAATGATTTGTGTTTTCATGATATCTCTAGGAACAACATTAAATGCCACATTGACGTGTGAATATTATAAATCAAGTATCGACTAATGACATTTTGTCAACCAATGCAATTCCATTATTCCACCATTCAATGGAAACTTTAGAATTGTTGGTTGAGTTTTGATGTCATAGCGGAGCAAAATATTAGAGCACAAAAATTGTAAAAGAAATATTTTTGTTTGTTTGTTTGATAACCCTATATTGGGAAAAATTGTGCTCTTGGAAAATCTCGGGTTGTATTCATTGCCAAGAATTAGATTTTATTTTATTTTATTTTATTTTTTTCTTAAATTGTTCTTTTTTCATTTTTGTTAGCCGAAGGCTTGCAATTTCACCATAGTAGTGGAAATATTTGATAGTGGGCCTCATTGATACATTTAAAATAGTTGAAATTTATTCAGTGTTCTATATGGGGTCCATTCAAGAATTTTCTTGGGTTTTCTCATCAAAGAATGCCAAAATTGCTATGATATGTGTTGCAGTGGTATCTAATTTTTTTTGTATATGTTAAGTACTTAAATGAAGTTTTTTCTAGCATTTTCTAATTTTGTTTAGCAATTTCTTGTTATGTCGAAGGCGTTCTTTTAAGGGGCATTTCATCTCAGCCTTTTGTCATCTGTCAATATCCATTGAAAATCGTCCATGTGTTTTTTATATCCATGTGTGATATGTCACTCCACCACCTCATTCTTGTCTTCACCCATACACAAAGGACATAGTGTCGACCTCATCAAGCGGTCCCCAAGATGAACTCATGCATGATGATGCCTTTGATTAACCTTTGTCAATCACATTCATTGCCTGACAGAAACAGGGAGGACATGGCTCCCGAAGGGTATTTCACTGTCTACATTGGGTCAAAATGTGTCTGGTTCGTGAAAAATACAGAATCTATTATGGATATTATTAGCGGAGGAAGGGAAGGAATATGGTTCTGACTTCACAAGCCTTCTCACTTTTCCCTACGAGGTATCTATTTTTTACAGTGTTCTCAACACCTTGAATATTGATTATGGTTGGGAGGGTTTTCTAAATGAGGACGATGTGAACCTGGGGCTACTTAGTGTGTGTTGTCAATACCTTCATCATCTTTCAATACCCATTTGCAACTGGCCAATGTTCCTTTTAATCTACCAGGTGTGATTTTTCCTTCCTTTTGGCATGGTTTCAAATATTTTTTGAGCCCTTGGCTTATCTACTGAGAATATAATAAATAAAAAATTATTTCTCATGGTTTGTAATGTCCCCATCCGCTTAAGGGTCAAAAGGGAAAATTTTGATAGCCTAATAAGTTCCCATAGGGTAAGGCGGATAATGATCTAGGGAACATGATTCGCCTAGGAAACTTTATAAATTTAAAATGGATAAAAAGGAGACATGGGTCCTAGGCTAATGAAAAGTCACGTTTAAGTTATAAAGTGGAGAAATCCATAAAGTGACTTTAATAAAATAAAATTAAAAGAAGTGAGTGGGAAAGGGCTCATGAGGGAATTAAAAGGGAAAAATGAGGAGTCTCTCCTCATTATTTCATTTACTCATTTTGAGAAAGACTTTTGGAGAGATCTTGAAGAAGAGACTAGGGTTTTTGGAAACCCTTCTTGTTTATTGGTTTCGGTGTTGCAACGGTACAACTTAAATGGTATGGAGATCTGAATCACTCAGATTTCAACATTGTGCTTATTGCCAAAGAAAATATACTTGCAGCGATGGAAGGTTTGGGAGATTTTGTGGCAGAGAAACTGATTTGTTACTTGGGAGATGAGTTCTTCATTATCTTGTGGGCCAAGCTCCTCTTTTTGGATGAGTTTTATTTTTTGGGTGCTATATTTGAATTTTTGGGCGCAATCCTTATGTTTTGGGGCGCAATTTACCTTTAACTGAACCATTATCTTATCTAGGAGGTCGAGCTGATCATTTATGTCTTGTTTTTATTTATTGTGGACTGATATCTCTGCATGGGGAATAAATCTAGACATCATATTGAATCTTGGAGGGGTCGACTTCATTCTTGGGTTATTTTCTCACTGTTGGGAGTCGTTTTGACTGTGGGAAAGTCGTGCTAGCCATGTGGACGGATTTATTAGCAGCTGGGGTCAAGTTTCTTGCTCCAGAACTATGATATTTACTCATATCTCTTGTTGTTGTACCAGAAAGGTCATCTATAGCCATCAAACTTCATTCTCATTGAAGGGGCAGCCTACAACCATTATAAATTAGTGTTGGGTACATTTAAGAGGCTATTATACTATTGATTTTCAACGAGGTGTATGCACATGAAATTGTCCTAGTTGCTCAAGCAATACAACTATCTAATATCAAGTTCATAAATATTGATTGTTTTTAATATTAATTGTGTATTCTTAGTGTGTTGTGGTTCCAAGCATTTTGTTAAATGAACTATTTCCATTAATGAATAAAGGATAGCAGTAAAGTTATTGTTTATTTGGAAAATTGTTTCATATGCGGTGGTGAATGCAAATTGTTTTTCTAAAGAGATGAACCTATAAATTCATACATTCCAAAGTGGATGGGCCATTTGCACACCAAATTGTTGAATCTAGTGACATTTACCAATTGTTTGACGAAAGGTGAGAACCAAATAACTAAGAAAAACAAAAGAGAAATTGGTAAGCAATATTTTTGTGGTATCAGAGCATGTTCCTTGATAGATGTATGGTTTGATGGGTATCCTGAGTCAAATTTATGAGACCAAAAGATGAAAAGAAAGTCACTTACAAGAAATGTAAGGATATAACACCAAAACCCCCTCCAGAACATGAATAACAAGTGGTGTTGGGTGAAGAAGAAGTAGAAGGGGAATCACATTCAGGGTCAGATAAAGGGAAAGGATCCATGGGGGACGATGATGGTGCTAGAATTAACAACATATTTCATATTTTGAACGATTTTTCCAAGGGTCAAAATATGATGATGAATCTAATGGGCTAGCTAGCGAGTAATACCTTGGGGGGTAAAACTAGACAAAACCATAATGGTGAAAGGACCTATAACAATGGAGAGGGAATTCATTCTCTCACCACCATGTAGAGTCACCCTTAGTTGTACACCAAGACATCCAGACCCACCATGCCACAATTTTTGGGTAATGATGCAACATGACAAGTGGTGCAGGAAGAGTAGGATGAACCCTTTGGGGCATACTTGGAAGAGTATAGAATATTAAGGGATGATTTTCATTCAGCTATGCCTTTTGTTGAGTTCTACAAACTTAAATGAAAAAATCGTCCTAGAGGGGCGGTAAAGGAAATGAAACATAAATTTGAGTTGTAGTGTACACTTGGGAAAGTCGCCATTCCAAACTTTGATGGGTTCTCAAAATGCTCAGCTAGATCTTGGGTGCAGAAGATGGACACATATTTCCATCTCAATCAGATTATGGAGGCAGGTGCCATTAAGTTGGCTACATTACATTTGGATGGTGAGGCCCATGAGTGGTGGTATCATGGATTGGTGACTTTGGGTCATGCAGGAATAACATCCTACCTTAACTTCATTTAGAGGATCATTGAGTGATTTTCCAAGAAAGACCCATCGCTTCATTTCATAGAATTGGCACAACTCTGACAGATAGGTAGCCAAGAGTCTTTCATATCAGAGTTCCATAGGCTTCCAGTGGTGATCACCGACATATTAGAGGCACATTTGGTGATGTTATTTTTTGAGGGGTTATCCGAACCCTTGCATGTTTGGGTTCAAGGATTATAATCCTACCACCCTACATGATGTAGTCATTAGAGCTAGGGAGATGCATGATGTTGTTCCTAAGAGTAGGTTTCCTCCTAAAGCATCTTTTCCACACAAGAACAAGGAGAACAAACCATTTCAGAAGGATTGGGATGGAAAACCAAAATTGGATGAGGAGACCAAGAAAGAACTGAGAAACAAAAATCTATGTTTTACTTTTTAGGAGCCTTGGGTACTAGGACATATGTGTTCAAGGAAGGAAAAAGTAGGAAAGGCTCATCACATTGAGGTCTATTTTGACAGTGACATCAATGAGGAGGAAGAAGGGAAGGTAAAGGAACAAGGACACCGGGAATCAGGTGAAGGGACATCATAGGTTGGGGCTAAAAGTCCTTTTATTGCATCCATGTTAGGACTTCCTAGGTACCACACATTTAGAGTCAGAGGGGTCCTGCAGGGACATAATGTTACAATATTGATTAATAGTGGGGCATCACACAACTTTATAGATGCAACTATGGTGGATAGGTGAGAGATTCTGATGGAGGAGTTTAAGGGATTCACGGTGATCGTACCAGGTGTCTATGAGATGGAGCATACTAGATGGATCCCCAAGTTAAAAATAACCACGAGGAATTATATGTTGATAGATTATTTATTTATGGTGGATATACCAGACAAAAATGTGGTACTCAAAGTTCAATGGCTATACTCCATTAGGAAATACATTATTGATCAGAAGATGATGGAGATGGATTTCACGGGTCTAGATGGAAAAAAGGTAGTATTGCAAGCCACGCACCAATATCCACCCAAGATAGTGTCATCTCATAGTATGTAGGAAGTGATGCAAAATGGAGATTTAGAGTGGGAAGTTGAGTGCTACATTTCTGACAGTGATCCACCAGATCATCCTTGACAACATCGAGATGACCTTCAAGTATTACTTCGCAAACATCAAAAGGTTTTTTATAACATCCCTCAAAGTGTACCTCTAGATAGAGGATTTGAGCATGTTATAGAATTAGAAGAAGGGGTTCAAGTACTCATAACAACTCCTTACCGTCATCCCAAGACATACAAATATGAAATCAAGAAAACTATTAGAGATTTGTTGAATATGGGTCACATTCAACATAGTTCTAGTCCTTTTTCCTCTTAGGTAGTGTTGGTCAAGAAAAAGGATGGTACTTTCCGAATGTGTATTGATTACCGAGCACTTAACAAGAAAACCATAAAGAAAATGTACTTGATTCATAGGATTGATGAGTTGATTGATGATTTGAGGGGAGAAAAATATTTTTTGAAGATTGATCTCCATTTAGGGTATCACTAGATTAAGGTTCGGGAAGAGGAAATCCATAAAAATACCTTTAGATGACACTATGGGAATTATGAGTTCATGGTTATGCCATTTGGTGATCTAAAAAGGATCCATAGAAGGATAAGAATAACTCAGAATGCGCAGAGGAAACTCATAATGCTCAGAATGGCTTCAACAAACATAGAAAGGGAAAAAATTCAAAGTTCCAAAAACTTCGTGAAAATGGAATGATTGTGAAGAGTGCGTCGCAAGATTTCTAACAGTGTTAATGGCTTGTCAAACAGAGTTATGGATCGAAATATATTCGCGGTCAAAGTTTTGGTCAACCTAACCCAGTCAACAGGGATGAGTCAGCATCCATACTGCTGACATCAACATCAGTACGGATGATGTCATCATCTATAAAAAATATGTGGAAAGAGAAGAGGGTGACATGTGTCATGATGACATCAACACCAGAGGCTGCCATGTGCCACCCGCCAATAGGCTTTTTAGGGCTCCATGTGGACCGGTAAAAAAGTGCCACATGGAACTCCTAGGTGACACCACGTGGCAGCACCCAAAAGGTGCCATGTGTCTCGTACAGAGGTGACGTGGAGGTGATATCAACAACCAAGTGGGTCAATCAGTGGATTCCACATGGCCCAATCGGAGGGAGCCACATAGAATAGCTCAGAATGCGCAGAGGAAACCCATAACACTCAAAATGGCTTCAACAAATAGAGAAAGGGAAAAATTCAAAGTTCCAAAAACTCAGTGAAAATGACATGATTGCGAAGAGCGCGTCACAATATTTCTAACAGTGCAAACGACTCATCAAACAGAGTTACGGATTGAAAGATATTCGCAGTCAACGTTTTGGTTAACCTAGCCCAGTCAATAGGGACGAGTCAACATCCGTACTATTGACGTCAGCATCAGTACGGATGATGTCATTGTCTGTACAACATATGTAGCAAGATCATATAGTGACATGTGTCATGATGACATCATCATGCCACATGGCAACACTAGAGGCTTCCACATGTCACCCGCCAATAGGCTTTTCAGGGCTCCATGTGGACCGGTAAAAAAGTGCCTCATGGAACCCCTAGGTGATGCCACGTGTCCTGTACGGAGGTGACGTCAGCAGCCAGGTGGGCCAATCAGTGGATGCCACGTGGCCCAATCGGAGGGCACCACATGGCACCCACGAAATTCCCAAGGAGGGACCATGAACGAATTTTATATATATATATATATATATATTAATAACATACCGCCAAATATGGTGGTGGTTCCACCAGGATTGGCGGTATATACCATTGTTAGCTATAATAGCCACATCCACCAAATGCCCACTAGAATTAGCAGAGCATGCCCAAATTTGTTGTAACAAGGAGCTGAAAAGGGGAGTCGATGGGATTCGATCCTGGGACCTCCACCAACTAAGCGCCTAAATATAGCTCCTCTAACCACTACGCCAAACAACCTCATTACTGCATAATAGCCAAAAAATATTATTTAAGGAGGTTCGGCCAGTGTACGAGAGACGAGATGGAGGAGAACCAAGAGTGTACCCATACGAATTTTGGCACAGATTTTGAGATAAGTCATGCATTTCAAGATTTTTTCTCATTGATTTATTGAAGAGGTAGGGCACTAAAACCAAGGTAGGGGTGTCTATTGGGCCTGAAAGTGAAAGAATCAGATCAAGGCATAGAGATAGTCATTTTTAGGTACTTCGATGCCACGAACACAATGGTGATGTTATTTTTCTGATCTGAGCAAAGCTTCTATAACTTAACTCTAGGATGAGGTATATTTATGTATTTTGCCCAATTATTTTGTGAAGTTAATAAGAATACCTACCCATTTGAGAGAAAGACACGGAGATGTAATCCACCAGGGACGAACTCTGCTATCAAGTTTTTATGTTCATATTTCATGTTTATGTTTCTTTCCTTTTGAGCTTTTCCTTCTTTATGGTGTACTTTAGTTTATGCTAATTTAATAAAATTCTTTAATAAGTCACCTGATGAAAAGATCCTGGATCATGTTGGTATCAGAGCAATCATCTTTGACTTGAACTGTTGAGTATGAATGCTTATTAGGGCCAAGCATAAGTAGGGTGAAGGAACTCTTAAGATGTTCAATTCTGAAGTTGGCCATGCATCCCAAAGGAAAAATATGTCAGAAGAGAACAAGCATGATGAACAGGAGAAAAAATTTCACATGGTCTTTTATCACATGTCAAACATGGTCGAGAAAATGTATGGATATTACGAGAATAAGATGAAGAAGAAAGGGAAGAAAAAGGAAGCACCACCCAATGATGATGCTTCGGTAAACCAAGGGGATGAAGGAGATCCTCCTGAGACTCCATCTTCACCTTCAAGTTCTATTTCTTCTTCCACTGAGCATTCTCATCACTCTCAACATTCTAGCCATCAAGACTCTTTTAAGAAACCATTATTAAAGCTTGATTTTAAGATAATTGGATCTGACAGGTTGAAGTATATTACCATGTTCACCATATTGACAAAGAGGAAGTTAAAGTGAAACTGGATTCTCTTCAGTTGGAAGGCATCACTTTCGTACGGTGGGAGAGAAAGCTACAGGACAACATTAAGTGTGGTAATCTTCTTTCCTCATGGTCGGAATTTAAAACAGAGATAAGGAAGCAATTCTATCCATTAGAGTATTTACATCAAGAAATGATGGAATGGAAAACTTTGAGACATACTAAAGGTCATACTGTACAAAGTTTCACAGAAGAATTTAGGAAGAAAGCTCTTGCATTGAACATTCCTTTGTATTCTTATGAAACTCTAATGAAGTATATTGGCGCACTTCACAGTTATATTCCTCATACTTTGCTCTTGTTTAACCCCACTAGTCTTGACGAAGTTTGTGTGCAATCCACTCACCTTGAGAATAGGGGGAAACACGTTCAAGAAGATCCCACGAAGAAACCTTCCAATTTCCCACAAAATACTTTCAATAAGTTTAAAATGAAGGACAAGAAGACTGCTACCATAACGAGAGAAGGAGGAAAACCATATTGCACTCATTGCAAGAGGAGCAGTCACGATGAAGAACATTGTTGGAAACTGCATCCAGAAAAGAAACCGAAACAGATCAGTGGAAAGGAGAAGAAAAAGATCGTTGCTATAGTGTAGCAAGATCTTGGTTCCGATTCAAGAGATGAAGGAAAGATCACAGCGGTTGGAGTACAAGGTCAAGATCCTCTTCATGCTAGTTCAAGTTCCAGTGATGAATCTCATATTGATGAATGAAATAGGAATGAGTTATTTCATATACGAGTTGTATCTAAACATACTAAGATAGATACATTATTTGATCCGGGTTCCCAAGTAAACTTAATATATAAAGAACTTGTCAAGAATATGGGTCTTGTAATGAAACCACATCCAAATCCTTATCCTCTTGGTTGGGTATGTGATCAAGCAAAACTTAATGTCACCAAACAATGTAGCATCATATTTTCTATTTCTTCAAAATTGATTGATGAAGTGGATTTGGATGTTGTACCACTGGATATATGTGGCATATTGTTGGGGAGTCCTTATCTTTATGATAGAAAAGCAGTCTTCTTTCATCATGAGAAAAAATACCACCTTACTAAAGGGGGAGTGGAATATGTTGTTAGAGCTCACAACATGAGGGTAAATACAACACTTGTTAGTGCAGGGAAAATGAAAAGACCCATAACCACTAATAAGAGATATGTACTCATGGTCGTCAAAGAGAAAGACGTTGGGACATCTGACACTTTCCAATGGTGTGATCCATCTCATAAAAATGAATTAATCGATATTGTTTCTAAATATGATGATATTTTTCAGGAACTAGATGGATTACCTCCTAAGAGGGAAATCCAACATGAGATACATCTTTAGCAGGATTCTCCTCTTCCTAATGTGGGCATGTACAGGATGTCAGTTGTAGAGATGACAGAGATCAAGAAGTGGGTACAAGGATTATTAGATCAAGGGGTCATCAGGCCCAATTCATCTCCTTGTGGTTCTTCGATCGTGATGGTGCCAAAGAAACATGGCACATGGCGAATGTGTGTCAATTACCAGGCCTTAAATAAAATCATGGTGAAAAATCGATACCCTCTTCCTCATATAGATGATTTACTTGATCAATTGAAGAATGTTATTTATTTCACTAAGTAGGATTTGCGCAGTGGATATCATCAAATCAGGGTTGCAGAACATGATGCATGGAAGACTTCCTTTAAAACCAAACATGGATTTTTTGAGTGGTTAGTTATGTCATTTGGGATTTGTAATGCTCCAACAACTTTCATGTGTGTGATGAATGAGGTATTTAGGCCTTTTCTAGATGACTTTGTGATTGTATATTTAGATGACATTCTTGTTTTTAGCGGGACTTGGAATGAACATGTGAGGCATGTAAAGAAAGTATTGGATACTTTGCAAAGGGAAAAGATGTATGTGAAAATTTCTAAATGTGAATTTGGCAAGACTGCACTTGTATACTTAGGTCATATTGTGGGAGGAGGGAAACTGAAGATTGATCCTTCCAAAATTGAAGTGATTGTAAAATGGCCTGAGCCAAAGAGTGTAATCGAAGTTCAAAGCTTCTTAGGTGCAGTCCAGTATTGGAGGAGATTCATTCCAAACTTCTCCTTTATCACAACTCCTTTGCATGCCTTAACCAGTGTGAAGAACACTTTTCAGTGGGAAGGAAAGAAACAAAAATCTTTTGACACTTTGAAGGAGAAGATCAGTACTGCACCAGTATTATCACTATCGAATATTCAACAACCTTTTGATATCGAGACAGATTCCAGCAGATACTCCATCGGTGCAATATTGATGTAATATCGTAAGCCTATCTATTACCACTCTAAAACTTTTAACCAAGTTGTTGTTAACTATCCTACATATGATAAAGAGTTGCATGCATTAGTCCAAAACGTAAATAAATGGAATCACTACTTGTGAGGGAAGGAAACCATCACACATACAGATCACCATCCCTTACAGTATCTTCAAGCACATACCAAACTACAACAATATCGACACTACAGATGGATGGGTTTTCTACAACAATTTCATTTGGTAATCAAGTACAAGAAGGGTACAAGTAACAAGGTAGTCGATATGCTTTCTAGACCTCCTATTATCACTTCTTTTGAAGAATACTTATTTGTCTCATGATAGCTATGTAGAAAAATATGCCATTGATGAAGATTTTAAATAAGTATATGAGAATCTAACCCATGGTGCACAGGTAGAGAACTATTGTCTGCAGGGAAAATTACTCTATCATATTGGCAAGCTATGTATTCCTACAAGTGAATGAGTCCATGTGATACGAGAATCTCATACTTCTCTTGTGTCTGGGCATTTTTGGGTAGGAAAAACTATGGCTCATTTGTATATGTTTTGTTATAGGCCTCAAATGAAATCAATTTTAACTAAATATGTAAATGGGTGTGTGATGTGTTCTACGTGTAAACCCACTAATAGAAAACTGGGGCTATACTAACTACTTCATGTTCCATCCCATCCATGGGAAATCATTTCCGTGGATTTTGTAGGGGGTTTACCAATGACCAAAGGGGGTCATGATTATTTGTATGTTGTAGTGGATAGGTTCAGCAAGATGTGTATCTTGATGACATGTAAAAAGCAGATCATTGTTGAGAAAACTGCTAATCTCTTATTTCATCATGTTTGGGTTCACTTTGGGTTGCCCACGTTCATTGTCTCGGATCGAGATACTCGATTCCTTGGGGACTTTTGGACTAGCTTGTGGATAAAGATGGACACCAAATTGAAGAGGAGCACTTCTTTTCATCCACGGACTGATGGACAAACAGAGGTGGTAAACATAACAATGGTACTTTTTCTTCGAGGCTACTACAACAAGCATCCTAAGTTATGGGATGAACAGATACCATATGTACATCATGCTTATAACCTAGATTTACATTCATCCACTCATAGTTCAACTTTTGATACATGTTTTGGGTACCTACCCAAGGTTCCTTTGGACTTGATGTATGCGAGAGATGATGATGTGAATGAAGAATGAACAGAGGACAAAGCCCGCAAGTTCATCCAGAGGATCCAGCAGATACCCCAGGCAGTCAGGGAATAGTTAGAGAAAATTCAAGCACAATATAAAGCTCGACATGAAAAGCACATGGTTGACCATCAGTTCTAGGTTGGAGACTGGGTATGGCTTCACATCAACAACGGACGATTGAAGGGTGAAGGCAAGAAGTTCAATCCCATTCGATATGGACCCTTCACTATCTTAGAGAAAAGCGGCACTAATGCTTTTCGTTTAGATATTCCACCATATATGCAGATTTACTCCATTGTGAACGTAGAGAACTTGAATATTATTTAGCCTCCCATGATCATGGATCAGGATGAGGAAGTTTCAATACCTTTAGTTGATTAGTTTGCACTTGATTACTTGGATGAGTTACAAGAAGATATCATATTGGACATAAGGACGAGGAATTCATGTAGGGGTGATGTGTATTATCTTCGAGTAGGCTTAAAGGGAACACATCCAAGAAAGGCAAAGTGGATTGAGAAGGACAAAGTGAGGGGACTCTTCCCTCATTTACCAGTTGATTGATGAAATATTTTTGTGGTATAAAAATCTCTCAGTGGGAAGGCGTGATCCAAAAAGGATCTAGAGAAGGCTAAGAAAAACTCAGAACACACAGAGGCAACTCACAATGCTTAGAATGGCTTCAACAGATAGAGAAAGGGAAAAAATTAAAAGTTCCCAAAACTCAGTGAAAATGGCATGATCGTGAAGAGCGCATCACAATATTTCTAATGGCGCAAATGACTCGTCAAACGGAGTTACGGATCGAAAGATATTCGCGGTCAAAGTTTTGGTCAACCTAGCCCAGTCAGCAGGGATGAGTCAGCATATGTACTGTTGACGTTAGCATCTGTATAGAATATGTGGAAAGCACAAAGGGTGACATGTGTCATGATGACATCAAAATGCCATGTGGAAGCACCAGAGGATGCCATGTGTCACCTGCCAATAGGATTTTCAGGGCTCCATATGGACTGGTAAAAAAGTGCCACGTGGCACCCCCAGGTGACACCACATGGCACCACCCAGAAGGCTCCATGTGTCTCATACGAAGGTGACGTCAATAGCTAGGTGGGCCAATCAACGGATGCCACGTGGCCCAATTGGAGGGAACCATGTTAAGAACCAAATATCAATATAGCATAGATAAACCTCAGAATAAGTACTCAACACCTTGAAAAAGAGAGAAATTCAGATAATAAGCCTCTTCGAGGGGGAAACCTCCTTTTGCCCACATAAATGTACAATTACAAGATGATTCCAAATGAAAATTTCTCCTTGGTATATATAGGAGACTAGGAGGTATAATTACAACTAATGGACTAAATCCGACATAAATAAAATAACATTACTAATGTAATACGCCCCAATTAAGAGGTAATGAGCCATTATTTAGGGCTTAACATGCCCCTCCCCTTGAGACAATTGTTGTCCACAATGCTTGAGTAACTCTGGATGCTTCTGTATAAAAGAATCATCTTCCCAAGTGGAATCTTCAGCTGATAGTTTCCTCCATTTAATGAGATACTCTGAAATGGATCTATTCCTTAGCCGGTGAATTCTTGTGTCAGTAATGGCTTCAGGCTCCAATATGATTTTTCCTTCCTCGTCAAGTTCTGGAAATATAGTTTGAATTGGGATATTCTCACCTATAACCTTCTTTAAGCATGAAACATGGAAAATTGGGTGTACACGTGAAGATGCATGCAACTCCAATTTGTATGCCATAGTACCAATATTTTGCAACACCTTATAAGGGCCATAGTACTTTGGTGATAATTTATTATCCTTCTTGGCTTGCTTGAGGG
>JZKD02S2269058.1:78752-94486 GCA_000966675.3 Picea glauca | reverse complement strand
TGGCAAGTTTATTGTACATGTTATTGAAATGAAGATGAAAGGAAAGATTTAAGATATTGTAATGTTTATTTATATGAAGAAAATATGATAAATGGTAAGTTTATTGTATATGTTATTGTAATGTTTATTTATATGAAGAAAATATGATAAATGACAAATTTATTGTACATGTTATTGAAATGAAGATGAAAGGAAAGAGTTGGTATAGTATTTTTCATTCAAATTCCATATTAGTGATGAGAGTGTTTTTTTTAATTTAGTTAAACAATGAGGTTGGACTTGAAAAGTTAGTGGGCCTACCATTTTTTTAATCATATGGAAATTCTCATAATGAATGAATGATATGTCATAATTTATAAATAACATCAAATGGCTTAAATAATAATTTCAATGGACCAACTAAAAAGACTAAGTTGAAGTTTAGGGGGGAGATGACCTTTGCAGTCAAGGGGTGGATAGTCTTATCGGACTGCAGTTAGTCTCTTATGGTTATTTTCATAGTTTCTCGGCAAGAGTTTTTTCCCTAGTTTCTTCCGGTGGATTCTCTACTTCACGAAGGAGTTCTCCCAACAAAGGAAGTTTCTAAACCACATACCCCTATGGATACCACAATCTACATGGAAACCGCCCCCACAGATTCGTGGATGCACGGGGAGATGACAGGTGGAGGGTTTTTCAGACCAGTTGGCTGGGTTGGGTGTAGCTCCTCTTCCTCCACAACAGCCTCCGGAGAACGAGATAGAACCCACTCTCCAAACCCCTCTCCTCGATAATGTATTCTTCGGGGATTTCAAAGAACCATGGTTACCTGGTTTTCGCCATCCAATAGTCGATTCTCTACCTCCCCTCATCCAGTAGTGGGCCTCGGACTTGGATTGGTTTAACCAAATAGAAGGAGGCTTTTTACTTTCTTCGTCCTCCCCTCCTCAAGTAGGTTTTAGTACTTCTGGTCTTCACGGGGGGGAAATTGGTTTTCCAGACGAGACTGCAGGTCATGGTGCAGAAGGGATTTCCTTTTTTCCCACCAACATGGGTTTCATTTCATCTTTTTTAGAGGCAGAGGAACACAGGAGTTTCAACTAGACCATTTTTTCTAAAGAGAACACTCAGGTGGCACCCTCTCCTCTATGATATAGAAGTAGTACTAACCTTGGTGGTCCTAGGGAGAAGACAGGAGAAGGGCACATGATAAAACGGAAAATCCTAAAGTCAAAAGGGAAAATTGGAAATTTGTTCCTCGGGGAAAAAGTGGATCTAAGCCAGGTTTTTCATATGGAGAACCAAAATATGGTGGGTCGAGCCAGTGGAAGAACCTTTTCACTCAAAACCTTGATCGATTGGATGTATATGGCCTAGAAGGAACATCTTGGATATGTCCCTAATATTGTCAAACTAAACAGGAACTGGTTTGCATTTACCTTCCTGCAACCAGAGAATTCAAAGTGGGTGCTAGGGAAACCCTAGAGCGTAAAAAACTCCCTCTCCATATTTTGTCCTTTGAGCACTACAAATCAATTGAAAACTTTTTGGGAGACTTCCTCAATGCTAATATGACCTTCAAATAAATAAAGCAAAGGAAGGTGGAAAGGGTCTTAGTTAATTTAAATATCAGGGAAGGTCTTGGAGAAGAATTCGACCTCAGTTGGGGAAAATACACTTACACTCGGAGGCTGGATTATTAAAATGTCCCTTTCAGGTGTAGGAGATGCCATCAATATGGACATTTGATTAAAAATTACAATTTTCCAGTTATGACCAGAGGCATAGTTTTTAACAGTGATAAAGGGCGACACCAAAAGGTTAAATCTCCCACTACATCCACAAGTGAAGGTTTTGGGTTTCATGAGGAACAAGGTTGACAGTATGTACCTTTACAGTAGGATCCGATATGGGAACGTCACTCTTCTTTCAGGACACACTTCCAATTAGGGAAAAAATGCTTTGTGCCCTTCCAAGACTGGCTTGAGACTAATACTTCATGTGACCTCAGGTACTATTTCAAAATCCTCTTCCCATATTACTATTTTAATAAACAATTTAAATTAAAATGGAAATGAGTGGTTGAGGAATCTAATTCTCTCGACCCACACCTTCCTTCCTCCTTTGCTAGCCACACAGTCTTTGACTCCTCCTGAGACTGTTGTGATCGATCCTCCTAGAACAAATTGTTTATGTTCTGTAGAAGATGACTCTTCCTATTCTTCCTCAACCACCTCAATAGGGTGATACTTTCTCAGATCATAGAAAAAAGGACCCTTGGGGGGTTTAGCTATGGAGTCAGTTACCATGGAAAAAAGTGGGCGGGGGAGAAAATATTTTTTGTTGAAGGCACAGAATAAATCCAAAAGTGATATTTTGGATGGTAAACAACTCTCTATAGAACATGCACTTAGAGAAAGGTGATAAATTGGAAAGGGCCCTTGATGAAATGTTGTTCCTTTAACTACAGGGGTCTGGTTGGCCCCCTCAAAAGACCATCCCTAAAAAGGGTGATCGATTCAGAACACCTAGATATTATTCTGTTACAAGAAACGATGGGGGAAGGAGAGTAATTAAAATCCAGACTAATATCCATACTCCCATGATGGAACTTTGAAACACTGGATGCAATAGGTAGATATGGAGGTCTAGAAATTGGGTGGAACACCCGTTCTATTCAAGTCACAAATTCTTGGGGTTTTGAGTCAGTTCTTGGTATAACAATCCTATTGTTGGAGCCAGAGGATTTTCTTCACATAATCAACATTTATGGCCCCTTCCAGAACATAGGCTCCTTCTGGGACAAGTTTTTCACTAAGTCTTTCCTAAAATAACAACAAGTTTTACTTGGAGGGGACCTAAAATTTTCCTTGGGACATTCAGAAGTATGGGGAACACATGCGAGAGAAGATCCATTAACCGATTATTTCACACAAAAATTGGTCGGCTCCAATTTATTGGACATTGAACCTGTAAAACTCAAACCAAACTGGAGTAATAATAGAGTGGGGGAAGACAGTGTAGCCAAAATATTAGATCGTTTCCTATTAAAATACACTCTTTTGGAAAATTCTATTCACTTGAAGCAGTGGATTAGTTTTGGAGGGATTTAAGATCAATTTCTGATCTTTCTGGAGCTAAGACAAGGGCCAAGCAAGCCACCAAGCCCCTTCAAATTTAATAGGACTTGGTTAACCGATGAATCCTTCACAAACTTGGTAAGAGAAAAGTGGACCCCCTTTCCTCAAGAGAGAACATACTCGGTTGCTTCCAACTTTATTAAAAACCTACAAAGGCTCAAAGAAAAAACAAAGATATGGGCTTACCAGAAACAACAAACAGAAGAACTGGAACTTAAAAATATGGAAAATCAACTAAAGAAATTGTCAGAGGAAGAAGGGGGTGGTTTTTCCACTTTAGAAGCCAAGACGACTCTACTCAAATTGGAAGAAAGGAGAAACAAGCTACTCAAGGAAAATGAATAATTGTGGAGATTGAAAAACAGAGCTATCTCGATGAAAAGTGGAGATGAAAACACAAAAATATTTCAAGCATATGCAAAAGGTAGAAAGTGTTCTAATACCATTTGGCACCTGAAGGATCACGATGGAAACCAGGAAAATACTTTTGAAGGAATGTCAAGAATAGGAAAAAAGTACTTCCAACAACTCTTCAGATCAGAGAACCAGGCTACTATAGAAGAAGTGGTCTATATGGCTCAATACTTTCCTAGATTCGCCAATGAGGAGGATAAAATAATGTTGATGGAGGAAGTTACTATAGAGGAATTAAAAGAAGTAATGAGAAGCTTCCAAAAAGACAAAAGCCCAGGACCTGATGGCTGGACCATTGAATTTTTCTGGGTTTTTTTAATCTTCTCGGCCAGGATATTCTAAGGTTGGTAGAAGAGATCAGACTTATAGGGAAAATTCCACTAAGCCTTAACTCTACCTTCATAGATTTAATCCCAAAAAAGGAAAACCATGATACTTTGGATTATTTCAGGCCAATTTCACTCTGCAATTGCATTTACAAAATAGTTTCCAAAGTGATAGCAAGAAGAGTGAAAATAATCCTCTCTGATAAAATTTCGAGTGAACAGTTCAGATTTCTGGAAGGTAGACAGATCCATGAAGTGATAGGGGTGGCACAAGAAGCACTACATAGCATAAATTCTAGAAAACTAAGAAGTGTAGTACTAAAAATTGATCTCTCCAAAGCCTACGACAGAGTAAGTTGGCTCTACTTATGTCTTCTTCTAACACACTTGGGATTTTCAATTTCTTTTATCAGATGGATTATGTGTTGTATTACTACAATATCCTTCTCAGCGCTCATAAATGGATCGAACTCCCCTTTTTTCCGCTCAGAAAGAGGCTTAAGAGAAGGATTTCTAATTTCTCCACTACTTTTTCTCCTAGTAGTTGAAGGCCTCAGCAGACCACTTTCAGAAGAAAAGCTAACAGGTTCTTTTTTTGGTACCAAAATTTCCCCTTCCCTCCAATTTACACATCTTCTTTTTGTGGATGATATACTTATCTTTAATACAGGCTCTAGAATAGAAGCTGAGACTCTGAAGAACATCCTAAGTCTTTTCTCAAAATCTACCAGAATGGTTATAAATGAAGGGAAGTCTACCCTCACAACAAACCTACTTACAGAGGAGGCGAGGGGTATTTTTAGACAACACTTTCCTTTTACAGAAAATATTTTAGGAGAAGGATTGAAATATTTGGGTTTTGTTTTAAAACCAAATGACTATAGGATAGAGGACGGGATTTGGATTTTTTTTTAAATGGAAAAAAGACTCTTATCTTGGAGTCACAGATGGCTTTCTAGGGCAGGAAGATTAGACTTAGTCAAGTCAGTTTTGGAAGCCATCCCAATGTATTGGATGTCACTATCCTAGATTCCAAAAGTAATTCTCGAGGCAAATCAGAAACTCATCTTCATCTTTCTCTGGAGTGGGAAAAAAGAATCACATGTGACACCCTGGTTTCAATGGAAAATAATCGTTGTTCCAAAGGCCCTAGGAGGATGGGGCCTTAAAATCTTACACCTTTTTTCAAAAGCACTGGTAGAAAAAGGAGGATGGTGACTGATAAGTATGACTAGTCTTTGGACAAAATTAGTAATACAAAAATACATTGAACCAGATTCGGTGGAGACATGGATCCGATGGGATCAGAAGTCATTGAAAGGAGTCTCCGTCATCTAGAAGGCGATTATTAACTCCTTTCCAGTTATCGGGGAAGGACTTGACTGGAAAATAGGAAATTCCCACCGAGTGAGATTGGGAGTGGATCCCTGGGCAGGTAGTGAAGGCCAACACATCCTCCCAAAACAACTTATCCTACTCTTGAGAAACAAAGGTTACGACACTTTAGATAAACTTTATGATCTTGAACAATCAACCATTTGGTCACAAGGGTGGAAAACAGTTGTTGAACTTGAACTAGAGGATGTGGATGCAACAAAATTGGAAAGATACATCACAAGCCTAAAAACAACACGGGTAACACTCGGGGATCAAGAGGATGAACTTATCTAGGACCGAATAGCCTCAGGTTTCTATACACCAAAGGATGGGTATACTTATTTAATTCAAGAACTAGTCCAAGGTGAGCCAACTTGGTGGTGGAAAAACCTCTAGAGAATAAACTGTCCGGCAAAGTCAAAACTTTTTATGTGGAGTGTGTTAACAAACAAGGTAACAACATGGGATATCCTACAAAAAAGAATTTTTTCTGGTCCTGGCAGGTGTTCACTGTGTAAACCAGAAGGAGAAACCACTCAGCATCTTTTCCTAGACTATCACTATATCAAGTTGGTTTGGACAGAAGTGTCTATATTTTTAAAACTACACTTTTGCTAGAATGGCCACTCTTTGGAGCAAGCTTGGAAGGACTGGTGGATGAACAGAGAAATTAAATCCTACAAAATGTTGCCTCTGCTAATATTATGGGGTTTATGGCTTGCCCTAAATACACTCATATTTAAAGATGTTTATCTAGCACCAAAAAAAACCACTCTTAAAGTCTTGTCCATCCTATCCACGTACTTATCAATTGTGGGGAGAGTCAAGACAAGAATTATTAAGGAGGTCACTATTGATTAAAAAAAACCTTGGGTTTTTTTTTACGGAGCTTCCCAAAATAATATATGTGGAGGAGGAGGGATTTTATACCTCTCAGACTCTCACTACTTCACACCGAATTCTGGTTTGGGAACAAGAAAAAAAAAATTGCTAAACTAATGAGCCTCAAACTACTCATTGCGTTTGCACTTGAAACGAATTTGATGAAGGAGCATCACAAGCAAGCGCGAGTGGATGACAATTGGATATGAATCAAAAGTGTGGAATGATATTAGGAGGTTCATGACCGTTGATCTATGGATAAGAAGTCGCGAGTTTGGACTTCGGGAAAAGGAGAGGAGTCACATTGCAAACTCATGAGACGTGAAATACCGACGCGCTCGGAGGTGGACCCCAGGGTTAGATTAAAGGTCATATGATATAAGCATAAAGGAGGATATAAAGACTCGTTATCCCATTTCAGGGTTTCGAGAATCGAAGGAGTCGGGGGGACCCATAGTGGAAATCGTGAATTCGCAAAATTTGAAACACCTTTTTGGTTAAGTTAGTGGTCACGTCGGGTGGTCACGTGGATTGGAGGTTCACATATAGTGCTTGTTCATGTAGGCATAAATTATAAGAAGGACCTATGGTATTAGTTGTATTGAAGGTTCTAGTGGGAACTAGGAGTTGTTTCGGTTCAAGGAAATAGAAGGATCCAAAGACCAGAGGTCACGCAGAACCTGTTGAGGTAGGGGTGATGCTTCAGGTGGTATCAGAGCTGGCAACTTTTGTTTTCTGTAAAGGGAAGACAGAGGACAGTTGTGATTTGAATTTATCATGAAACATATTGAAGTAATTCCGCCAAGAAGACATCAAGATATACCCATGCCCGATCCAACCGTGGAAAGGGAAATGAGAGAACTTTGTGCTCGATTGGATGCTATGGAGACAACACAAAGGAAAACACCTGATACTGAAGATATTAGTGAGGCCGAAAGTGAAAACGAAGAAGGAGCTGAAAAAGAAGTTGTAGCCAAAGATGTTGCAGGAGAACGTCTATTCAAGGCTGTTGCAAGAATCGGTGCCAGAGAAAAAATGGACATCCCGATGTACGAAGGAAACTTAGACGTTGAGGAGCTGTTAGATTGGTTTAGAGCTCTGGATAAATATTTTGATTATGAAGATATCGAAGAAGACAAGAAAGTAAAACACGTTGTCACTAGACTGAAAGGGAATGCAACACTTTGGTGGGGTGAAATCTAGGCTGACAAGCGTTGCAAATGAAAACAAAGAATAAAAAACTAGGATAGGATGGTCGCCAATATGAAATCCAAGTTTATACCCAGATATTACCAAATTAATTTGTTTCGAAGAATGCATAATTTGAGAAAAAAAGGGATGACAGTGAAGGAATACACTAAGGAGTTTTACAGAATGAACATTAGAGATGGTCACCGTGAGAGTGATGATGAAAAGGTTGTCAGACATATGAATGGCCTGAGATATGACATTCAGGATGAGATGAGCATGGTGACAATCAGGAATGTAGAAGATGATTATCAGATTGCTCTAAAATCTGAAGAGATATTGGCCTGAAATAAAGGTCTAAGGGGTAGAGGTAGAAGTCAGAGAAGAGGCAAAGAAGTTTCCCAAGACAGAGTATAGAAGCCCAAGGATGAAGAGAAGAAACCTCATAACCACCCAAAAAGGGGAGGAACTTCAAAAGGAAGACAATATGATGACAGGAACACTTTTTCCTCGAGCAAGAGGAAGAGGAAGAGGTAGAGGAGGTGAAACAAAGTGTTTTGTCTGTAGAAAGATCAAACACAAATCATGGGAATGTCCCGATAGAAAAGGAGATGGAGGAGGAGAAGCTCACATTTCAGGAGTGCAAAGGAGAAATGTTGAGGTAGAATATGTAGAAGGTAGAAGATCCTTAATGATGAGTAAAATTCTCTTGAAGCCAGAGAAAGAGATGGAGAATCCAGTCCAAAGGAATAGTTTGTTCAGAACTTCTTGCAAGACCAAGGATAGGGTATGCAAGGTAATAGTTTATAGTGGAAGCACGGATAATCTAGTATCCACAAAAATGGTGGAAAATCTGGAATTGGAAACAGTTGCACATCCAAGCCCATACAAGTTTTGTGGTTGTAGAAAGGACATCAGGTAACAGTCACTAAACAATGTTTAGTTGAACTTAAGATAGGGGGATATAGAGATGAGATCTTATGTGATGCTATTCTCATGGATGTATGTCATATTTTTTTGGGTAGGACTTGGGAATATGACAGGAATTTTATTCATGACGGAAGAAAAAACACCTATACCTTGGAAAAGAATGGTAGGATGCATATGTTGTTGCCAATTGAAGACAAGAATGTCAAAGCAGAAGCAAGCAATACTATACTTGTCATGAGTGGGAAGGAACTTCTGGATGAAGTCAATAAAGGTGAAGAAATGCAGTTTGCTTTGGTGATAAAACCTAGAGTCATCTTGACCAATACCTCGATAGATGATCTACCGAAGGAAATTCAGGAACTGCTAGAGAATTTCACTGATATAGTGGTGGACGATTTTCCTTGTTCATTGTCTCCCATCAAAAGTATAAGCCATCACATTGAACTTATACCAGGAGTGAATTTACCAAACAAAGCGGTGTATAGACTGACACCGCAGGAGAATGAAGAGGTTAAGAAGCAAGTCCAAGATTTGATGGACAAAGGGTTGATTAGAGAAAGCTTGAGTCCATGCACTGTGCCAACAGTGTTAAGTCCAAAAAAGGATGGTGGATGGAGGATGTGTACAGACTCGATGGCTACAAACAAAATCACCATCAAGTATAGATTTCCTTTACCTAGGATGGATGACTTGATGGATTGCTTGAGTGGGGAAAAGTTTTTTTCAAAAATTGATTTGAAAAGCAGATATCATCATATTAGAATGAGGGAAGGTGATGAGTGGAAGACAACATTCAAGACAAATGAAGGACTATATGAATGGATTTTTATGCCATTTGGCTTGACGAATGCGCCAAGTAATTTTATGAGATTGATGAACGAAGTCTTGAAAGATTTCATTGGAAAGTTTGTAATTGTGTATCTTGATGATATACTGATATTCAGTAAGACGAAGGGAGAGCATTTGAGACATTTAACTCTAGTGATGAGGAGGTTGCAGTAAGAGAAGTTGCTAATAAATATGAAGAAGTCGTCTTTCATGAAGATGGAACTCATTTATTTGGGTTTTGTAATCTCTTCAAATAAGTTGAATATGGATCCTAAGAAGGTAAAAGAAATCAAAGAATGGCCATGGCCAAGGAATATCTTTGAAGTCAGAAGCTTTCATGGACTAGCTAGTTTTTACAGGAATTTCTTCAGAAATTTTAGTGGGATTAGTGCACTAATGATGAACACAGTCAAGAAAAGACATAAATATTTTCATTGGACAGAGGACGTAGAAAGATGTTTCAGGTTGTTAAAGGAGAATATAACTGAACAACCAGTTCTAGTTCTTCTAGACTTCAGTAAAAACTTTCAAGTGAGATGTGACGCAAGTGGATTTGTGATTGGTGTAGTCTTAAGTCAAGACAATAGACCAGTTGCATACTTCAGTGAGAAGTTGAACGATGCCGAGAGAAATTATTCCACGTATGATAAAGAGTTTTATGCAGTCATACAAGCGTTGAAGAAATGGAGGCACTACCTGGTTCCGAAGGAGTTAATTTTGTATAGCGACAACCATGCCTTACAGTTTATAATCAAATAGGAGAAACTGAACCAGAAGCATGCAAAATGGGTTGAATTTATGCATAACTTTACTTTTGTTATAAAGCACATTTATGGAAATGCTAGCAAGGTTGTTGATGCATTGAGCAGGAAATGTTTGATTTTGCAGGAGTTTCGTGTGAAGACCTTAGGTTTTGATAGCCTTAAGGATATGTACAAAGATGATTCATATTTCAAGGATGCTTATGAAGCATGTGAGAATCCAATTATGAGAGATAGAAGCCAATGGATTGAATATTTAATTCAGGATGGACTGTTATTTAGAGGGAATCAATTGTGTATCCCGAAGAGCTCTATGAGAGAAAACCTTTTAAAGGAAAAACATAGTGGAGGATTGGCCGGACATTTCAGCCATGAAAAGACATTTGCACAACTGAACAATTTATATTATTGGCCAGAGATGAAGACAAATGTCAAGAAATTTGTCAACAGATGTAGAATTTGTCAGCACACAAAGGGGAAAAGACATAATACAACATTGTATCAACCATTGCCAATACCAGAGAGGCCATGGGATGTGGTAAGCATGGATTTTATGTTAGGACTGTCGAGGACACAGAGAGATTGTGATTCCATATTTGTGGTAGTCAACAGATTCTAAAAAATGGCACATTTCATTCCATGTCAGAAAACCAGTGATGCAACACACATTGCAAATCTGTTTTTCAAAGAAGTTGTTCGACTTCATGGTTTACCCAAGATTATTATTTTGGACCGAGATACCAAATTTGTTGGTCATTTCTGGAGGACATTATGGAAAAATATGGGGACAAATCGATCTTTTAGCTCAGCATATCACCCTCAAATGGATGGACATACTAAGGCAGTAAATCGAAGTTTGGGAGACTTATTGAGGAGTTTAGTAGCTGAACATCATAGTCAGTGGGATCAAATTTTTCCACAAGCGGAATTTTCATATAATGACTCACCTAACTGGAGCACGGGATAGAGACCATTCCAGATAATGTATGGAATGTAGCCAAGAGGAGTATTTGAGTTGAGATACTTAGATCAGAATGAATTCAGAAGTGTTGGAGAAAAATATTTTGCAGCAAAGATGCAAGAGATGCACAGTAAGATTAAAGAGTGGTTGCATAATTACAACTAAGAATACAAGCGTAGAGCAGATCAGCAAAAGAGAGAGCTTCATCTCGAAGTGGAAGATGTGTTTTTAGAACACCTTAGAAAAGAAATGTTCCCAAGGGGAACATATAATAAACTAAAGATGAAAAAGATAAGGCCGTGTAAGATTTTACAGAAATTTGAGGCAAATGATTATGAGATAGAATTTCCAGATGGTGTGGGAATATTGCCCATATTCAATGTAGAATATCTGTATCCTTATAGAGCGGATGAAGCAAGAGGATAAGAGAATCAAAAGGAAGTTCAGTGGGTCAAACAGATCCCTGTAGCTGAAAATCCGTAGATAGAAAAGATCATTGATCAGAGAGTTAGCAAGAAGACTCGGAGGAAGACACATCTTGAATATTTGGTAAAATGGAAAGGACACCCAATTGAGGATGCCAGCTGGGAAAGTGAAACAGATATCCAGAAACATGGATAGATGGTGCAGGAGCTCATGGACAAGAGTCCATGAATTTTTCAGCCAGAGGAGTATGATGCAGGAGCATCACAAGCAAGCACAAGTGGAGGAAAGATGGACATGCACCAATGCACATTTTGAAGAAGATTTGAATTTTAAAAGATGAAACATTAATGTAATAGTTGGAAGAATGTAATTTCCCTTAAATGTTTTGGGGATTGTAATGCAGATCTTGAGTGTTTTCTTGCATCTGTTGGTTGTAGGCATTTAATGTAATGAATGTAAAGTATATGTAGGCTTTAATTTGATTAGATAGCTTGAGGTTGTAGGAGGGAAAACTCGAGAAATATCCCTCGTATGTATTGTATTGTATCATTATTCTCATAGTAGTTAGAAGTTGTAGAGAAAGAGAGCATAGGAGAGTAGAGGAACAAAGATTGTAGAAGTTGTATGAGCAGATAGCTATCACTATTGAACCCATGTACATAAGCACTTAAACTAATATAAGAATTCTTTTATCCAATTTTGTGGTGTTGTTATGGTCATTGTTTGCATCTATTGAATGGTATGTTTACAGTTTTCTTATATACTATGTTTGCATTTGTTTCAAGGTTGTGTGTGTATATGCGATTTCATGTTGAATGTATGAAGTCCATGAGAGGGAGAGTGTAATTTTCAATTGTTTCTCTTCTTGAGAATTCCTACAAGGGATGCAGTGAAGGTCCGCAAGGAGTGCGTTGATGAGAGTCTGATTTTTACCTCAGAGAAGCTCAGGAGAGATAGATTTATTCTCATACCATAATAAGTGCAAGAAGAGCACAGAGCCGCGCAAGGTGTGCACAGGTGAATTTAAGTCTAATGCTTTTCCAACCCAAGTGAGTGGTCGAAGGATTCTATCGTAAGGAGTGCGCAGAGGTGGAAGACATCAAATAATCAACGATTATCGTGAAGGTCGCAAGGAGTGCGCATAAGAATTCCCTAGAATCCTTGAGTTTGCAGCAAGAACCAAGATCAGGAGGGATAGAGACTTTGAAGAAGTTCGAAGGGAGGACGAGGTTTGGAATCACCTCACAAAAATAAATATCAGGAGGAAAGATGTCAATTTACTTGGCCAGGAGTTTTTGAGAATTAGAACGGATGGTTGATTTTCTCGGAGGGAGGAACACTGATTTTCTATGGACCGTTAGATCTAGTGGAGTTGTGGGGAGGATAAGACCGAGTTTCTTTCAGCACTCGCAAGCTCATGAAGGATTATTAGTCATTATATCTGGGTCAACGAGAGTCGTTGATTGGAGATTGGAATTTCGACATTTCAGGAGTCGGGAGTGTTGATATTATGGTAGCTGAGGGAGGTATTTACCTCCACATGTAAACCCGACAAGAATAGAAGACTCCGGGAAGCAAGAGAAAACCCTAATGAGTTGGAAAATAACCCTAGAATTATTGTCGGCTCGAGAAGATAATTTATATTAGGTTATTAGCCTCCAAGAGAAGAAGTCATCCAGAAATAATAATAATATATTGAACAGACAGGTACCCAGAAGGAGAAGTCGGCCCTAGTAAGTGTGCCATAACCACTATAAATACAGGCCTCCAGTCTCTCATTTGACACATCTCAGCATTTGCAGAGAGCCAGTTCTGTGCAGTGTAGTTGCAGTCTTGTGCGCAGGTTTGAAGGAGAGTTGTTGGTGCAGCTGTTACAGCTAGCAATTACGTTTTGGCTTGGGCTATCTCTTGGCTAGGGTTTGGACTATCTGATCAGCTCTTGTTCATGCTTTATCCTTGGGGAAAGGTGAGCTACCCTTTGTATGGCTATCTATCCTATGGTTTTCTTCCAGAATGATTCTCTATCAAGGTTAAGGTGCTCGGAGGGTGGCTTCGGCCTATGTTTGGGAGACAAGGGTATTTTCAATGGTTAAGAGAGCACACATCCTTCATATTCTAATAGGTTATGGGCCCACACCTCCTTCATTCAGTCTAAACGCTGGAAGGAAACATAGCCGCTAGGATATTGAGCTCGCCGAGGAACTGTCGCTAGGGTTACTAGCAGAAGCAACTTCCAAGACATTGTCGCTAGGGTTACTAGCAAGAGCAGTTGCAGAAACCCTAATCCTCTTGTTGAGGCACCTTAAGTGAATGGATTGACCTAATATCCAGATAGATCAGTGTGCTCTAGCCTAGCACATCTCCTGATACTCTCAGCAAGCCAAGATGTGAAGTTTGAATTTATGGTCAAATCTAGGGTTTGACCAAGTCAAAGAAGCCATGAATTATTCTATGAAGTCAGAGAACAAGTTAGATGGAGCCTATAACTTTAGAGCATGGAAGACAAGGTTTGACCTCATTCTTGCCAAGAATAAAGTGTTGGATATCATGAAAGGAAAGATCGTGAAGCTAGAGTTTGAAGAAGGAAAAGAGAAGGAACCGCAGAATGTTGTAGATATGGAGAAGTTCAAAGACAATGATATCAATGTTATGAGTATCATAGTGGAATCTATAAAAGACCACTTGATACCCTACATCTCCCATCTTGACTCATCAAAGAAGATGTGTGATGCCCTAACAAATCTCTTCTCAGTCAGAAACATTGGACAAGTTATGAGTCTGAAGAATGAGCTCTGTGACATGAAGATGAATGATGACGATAGCATAACATCATACTTTGTGAGAATCTCTCAATTAAGAGATCAACTACAAGCTATTGAAAAGATCATATCAGAGAAGGAGTTGGTAAACATAGTACTCAATGGTCTTCCCAAGACGTGGGATGCATTTGCCACAAGAATGAACACAAGAAAGGAGTATCCGACATTTGAAGAACTTTGGACTTGCTGTGCTCAAGAAGAATCAAGGATCAATGCAAAAGAGAAACCCCAAAAGAAGTATGATGATCAAGCCTTCAAAGAAAGATTCAAGAACTTCAGGAACAAAAGAAAGTTTGGTTCAAGGAGGAAGCCAAATAAAGAGAAAGACATTTCAAAAGTACAATGCTTTAACTGTTGAAAGTATGGTCACTACAAGAATCATTGTCCCGAGCTAAAGAAAAGGAAGGAGAAACATGAAGCATCAATTACCGAAGAAAATGAACCTACAAAGTAGACTAAGCAATATGGAAGAGAGTTCTTCTTCTAAAGGTAACAAAACTCTTCTTATTTCTTGTACATATCTTGTTTGCATCATATCTGTACATATCTTGCATATCTATCTCTTGGAATATAATGTGTTCCAAGAAGAACTATACCTATGGAATAACAACAAGATAAGAATGGATATCATTAGATAATACACATGAAATGATGAAATACAAATCACGTGGAAGATATTGCAAGATAAGCCGAATAAATCATGAAGAGACTTAGAATAAGCAAAGACAGAAAGAAGTCAGCAATCAAGAGGAAATTGGAAAAAGACTTATGACGTTTTGTAGAAGACAACAAGATGAAAGCGTGGACTCTGTTAGACAAGAGAGCCAATTACATATTGCAGAAGAAAATAAGGATGCATATGGAAGCGTGGACTATGTTAGACGGAGGGAGCCGATTATATGCACTCATACATGAAAAAAGGATTAGGAGAGAGCTAACCCTATGATCCATTGAAGATGATGAAGTATATATCCATGATAGCAGCCATGAAAGATAGTACATATTCTTCAAAGAGAAGCCTTAAAGTATCCCTGGTTGTCCATCCACATCCATGATCCTATGATGGAATCTTTAGGGCATGGAATCTATAAGAAACTCCATGGACCCGAGAACTAAAGAAACACATGAAGATTCCAAGAAAGAAAGAGAAGCCAGAACAACCAGTCATTGTATCAAGAATCACAAGGTCGTTAGCCTGATATAAACTCAAGAAAAGAAATCAAGCAAAGGAACTGAAAGTCATGAGGAAGAACAGTGTATGGAAGAATTATGAATGAAAGCATTGCGAGATCCAAAACTAGAGGTTCTCCCAGATGGAGGGAGAAGACTATGATGATTACTTGTTCCAATAAACTAGACTTATCTCTACATGAGTCATTATATCATCCGCAACATCCATGAGTCAGAATTCTACATCAGATGAATGCAAAGAATGTTCTCCAAAGAAATTGAATAAAGAAGCGTATGAAGAGCAATCTCGAGACTTTGAGGCATACCAGAAGAAACCCTTGTATGCAGATAGAAGAAGATAACTTGGTGGAGAACCTCTAGTGCACAGCAGAAGCGTGGTGAAGATTTCCTATAACAACAAGATGATTACTCAATAGATCAGATCTCATGATGACAGAAGAAGTGCCACATGGATATGTTCCAGTCTTTCCAACAATGATATACTCTATTGTTTAGAGCTACATAAAGCCTTC
>JZKD02S2269058.1:31768-56982 GCA_000966675.3 Picea glauca | reverse complement strand
CGAAGGAGAATATTTAGAATATTTTTATTAAAACTTAATTTAAATGTGATTTAGGGAAAGTTGGAGGTTCTAAAAACTCTATAAAAGAAAGGGAAGATGAGGAAGAAGGGGATCGGCTGTTAGAGTAACGTTACGCTACTGAAATTGTGACTTGACTGATTACTTGTGAGGAGTTGGGATTTCTCAGCTCGGATAGGAGTGGTAGCTCAGCCTTGTGAGGCGAGCTGGGAAGCTAGACGTACCATCTGGATAGTGTGTGACCCCTTTGCAGCTCAGGGGGCTAAGGGGGAAGCAGAGTACCCCTAGCGATTGGCTGGGAGGTACCGGTGAGGTCTTGATGGTTGGCGAGCAGGATCGGCACGGAATGACGGACGACACCTGGAGCAGGCATACAGGAAAAGGTATGCTTTTTAGTTGAATGATAAAATGTTGTAGGATGTATGATTTAGATCTGCATGTGTTTTTAAGTAGGCAAACTAATTATCTAGTTTCATGACTGAATTTATTGCCTAGCTGAGTGACTGGTTGATTGATCTCTGTCTTCCCGCATGTCGTGACCGCCCGGTGGTGTTGACTGTGACCCTTGTGATTGTTTCCTCCGTCCCTATCCCACCAGTCCTCGCTTGAGCAGTCGGCCAGGAGCTTGATCTATGGTCGTTGCCTTGGCGTTAAAAGACCTATGGATCTCAATGTCCTTCTTTTCTGTGCAAGGATGGTGAAGCGAAGGACGAACCCATCCGTTGTCTACCTCTGTTATTGTCCTGGTAGTTTGTCGCCTTGCGCCTTGATGTGAATATCTAACCCTGCCAATTTGATTGTTGGTGAAGTGTTCTTCATCTTGGGCTTGTTTTTATCTCGTCGTTATCTCGTTCTACCCTGGGTGTGAATCTTGATGGATCAATTTCAACTCAGCGTTTGTTCTTGGATAAATTTTAAGTCAGCATGGTATTGGTAACCTAGAAATGCAAAAATGATTTCATTCCCTATCTGCGTCTTCATAATTTGTATGCCGGAAATGAAAAAAAGAAAGAAAAAAAAAAAAAAAAAAAACCTTCGTTATTCCTGTTAGTAAATTTAAATTTTCTTGGCCTATGATTGCTATGTTTATAATTTATTGAAAAACAATTTAACGATCCATGTCTGCATTATTTTTCTGGCCTGTTATTTTTCCTCATGCCTACCTTTTAAAAAAAAAGGGGATTAATTTTTATCTCTGTTTCCTCTGCATTAAAGTATCGGGTAATGTCGATATTAACGATTTTTCTCGTTGCGATTAGAATGGTGTACTGAATATAATCATGAACTCCTCTGCAATTTGTAATGTGTAATGGGTCAGTTACCGCATTGTGTGCTAATGAATCTTGACAATCTTATTTTTGTTCTAATGTGAATAATGAATGGTTGGGAGTAAGAATATCTTCTGGCTGTGCGTGGCAGCGAGCCATTTAAGTAAGACCATGATTTCCTTTTTCCTTGACTGTCATGGTTATTATATCTCCGACAAGTGATTATTTCTTGATTTTCAAATGCCCCGCATTTGCCATTGAAGTTGAACTGGTGGTGGTTGATTGGACCCGATTTTTTTCCCTAAATGTTAACGATGTTGCTGCTGGAAAGGCCACGTCTTACTCTTAAAATCACTGACTGTGTTGCTACTGCAACGACTACGTTTTCCCTTTTAATTGTGTAACATATATGGCTGATTGCAATTGCTATCGAGTGGATGTGAATGGTGATTAAGTTGTTGAGTTTTATTGAATGGGTTCGAATGGCCATTAAATGGGCACGATTTCCATTTAACTGTAGATTGCGTCTGCCTTTTATTAATGGCAGAAAACACTGAGACAGTCTTTTGTTTATTACTTAACCACGATAGGAATATTTAAAACTATATCAATGGCCCCTTTAACATGTTATATCACCATTTCCCCTCAACCTGCGGCCCCTTCATCGAGGTCAATATGAGAAGCCTTCAATAAGAAAGGTAACTTGTCTATCAGCGGGACACAATGAGAGATAGTCATATAGAGAGAGCCCCATCTTCCTTCTTCTTTTGATAGCAACGCATGCAACCGAAAGAGTCCATTTCAAGCACCAGATCTTCCTTCTTAACCTAAATCTCTGCAGTAAACAACGAAAAAGCAACCCGAAAGTGAGTGCATCGGAGTACATTCCTTGAGGCTGACTAAATGATAGCTTAGTGTAAGTTCTTCTGGAGGGGTTGAGTACTGCGTTATGCCCTTTTGAGACAAAAATAGGTATTCCCTATCGGTGTGTGTTGGTATAGCGATCCAACCCTTTTTTAGATGATAGCATAGTAAATCCCCTCTGATGTGTCTCTGTACAGCGTTGTGTATTTAAGGATGACTGGGTTGCATCTTTAAAGACCATGGTTGCCTTAGAATGTGGAATGTGCCTTACTGCTGCCAAATGGCCACAAGGCTGCCTTAATTGCCAACTATGCCTTATTACCTGGAAATAGCAACTTTATTAGACAACCACCTCATGCGTTTATGAATGGCGTTAGTTGACCAATGCATTTATTAAAGAACTCAGATGGACAGACCCATGCTATTTTTCATGCCATATTGCAACCCTATTCTCACCATAAATGTGTTGAAGGCAAATTGGACTCTTGCCATTTGAATAAGATTATTATCTTAGCCAGTGGTTGGAGGTACTTTAAAAATCGTCTCTATAGGAATTTGGTGGTCATTCGTGAATGTAAGAATCTAGTCTGTGAAAAGCCACTGACAGAAACTTATATGAAAGAAACACATGATAAGGTATGTTCTCGTATTATTGATGGTGAGGTTTATTACAGTGTATTTAGCAGATTAAGTTGGCATTTCTTGCCTCTTTGGGTTCATTAGAGAATATCGATTTCAATTTTAATTAGATAATAAAATGATGATTGTGATATGATGAAATGAAGTTTGGTTTATCCAATTTAATAAAATAATTATGATTTTCAATATTATATCTGGAATAGAGATGAGGAAAATCTTTTGGCTTATCTCTCCTTGTTTTTTGGTAAAGCAGATTTTATAGAAAGTATTTTGATAGCTTGCTCATTTAAGATCTTAACTTGTCACTTGCTGAAATTGGGAGTGAGTGGGACCAAACAGGGACCAACCACACCTCAGCACAACCAATAAGACTAAACCCTATTTGACTTTTACTACCTTTCATGTTATATTATGATGATTTATTTTATTTGAAATTTTTGAAAATATAAAATAAGAATTTGAACTTTTGTATATTGGTATTTAATATAAATTGACCAGAATTGTGTCAAACAGAGTCAACCTTTCCTTCCCAAGTCAACCATGGTCATGGTCAACTATAAGAAATTGTGGCCATTGTCAACCATACTCAACCATAGCGACGTTGAGAATCATGTCCTTATTACCGTTCTACACATGCACACACACAAAAACATTGCACCGGTTATGTAAGGCTTGTTGTTGTAACTAAACAGGAGGGTTGTTACACGATCTGACGGGAGTCGTGCTTCCCTCTTGTGCGTGCTCTATTTCTTCCTAAACCTTGGAAGAATTCAAAGTATCAAAGGTCTCAGCCTTTGTTTCTCTGCAAACCCTGTATCCTTGGTCTCGCCTGCATTCTTGAAGACGCTTTCCCTCCTGAGCTTCAGGACTATGAAACCTTGAAGGGTTTTCCCGACTTCTTGCATTCCTTGTAGAATCTCTACACACATGAAGGTGTTATCTATCTTGAGCTTTGTCTATTGCTCATACCTCTAAGGGATTAACCCTTTTTTCCTTCTCCCTTAGATGGAGAATATGATGCTCTCATGGCACTCTCTTGCTCAAGCAACTTCTTGCTGAGTCTGCAGGGTGTTCAGAACCTTGTGAAGATCCTCTCCTGGACTCTTCTCTGTTCTACAACTCAAAGAGTTATTTCCTATGCTCTCAGCACCTGCTCAATGCCCTCCTGGCAGAGCTTCCAGAATCCTCAGTGATTCTGTCTTCTCTAGGAACTCACAACATAGTTCATCCTCAACACTCTGTGCCTGTGCTCAATTCCCTCCTGGCAGAGCTCTATAGAACCCTCAATAGTTCTATCTTCCTCCTGAACTCAACATAGTTCCTTTGTGCACTCTATGCACCTACCCAATGACCTATTAGCAGAGCTCTACAGAACTCCTCATAGATTCCGTCTTCTACTATGTCCTCCCCTGCACAGTCTCACCTCCAAGGTATTCAACAACCTTGAGGTCTTCCTCTGAGTCAATGAATTCAGTTGGTGTGCCCTCCTAGCACGTCCTTGTCCAAATTCCGCAGAATTGGAAGTGATCTCTAAGCACTGACTATTAGAACCCGCAGTGTTCTGTCACCAAATGGTGCAGCACCCCTTGCCTCAGTAGATTTTGCATGACCTCCTAGTCTAACGATCGTTCTTTAATGCCTTTGAGCTAGATCGACTCTTTTGATTCCCTACTGGAACCTCAAATCTTTGGTCCACAGGTCCTTAATGAAACTCCACTTGCACAAGCATGCAACAGGCGCGAGCCTTCACCTACATACGACCTCAGCACGACCGCGAGCTTTTTTTGAAATGGAATTTCGGGTTTTGGGACTTCCTGAGTCCTGATGTCAAGAACCTCTGCCTTCTCGATTCCCCGATCTCTGAAATGCCAAAATGGCACTCAATGATGATTAGCCCCCTGGGCCATATCTCAATCCATGTGACCACCTACCCCGTGATCACACACTTCTTTCGGTGCTTCAGGGTTTCAGATGATAAAATGCCCCTATTCCTTGCCTTCAAGATTCCTGAAATGCCGAATATCGAATCTCCGAAATGCCACTCCCCGACTTTCTCCTCCAAGGATTTCCTTTCCTCGGCTTTTCGCGTTTCATGATTTCGGAGTTTCAATTGCTGAAGTTCTCGGCTCTCTATAGCGGAACCCCCGAATTGTCGAATTCTGAAATCCCGATACATAGTGCGACTGCAGCCTCACTCTCCTTTATGTTGAATTTCGCGACTTCAGGGTTTTCATTCCCAAAGGCCCGGATTCCTTGTCCTCGGGACTTCCAAAATCCCGATTTCCGGTATGCCGAAACGTGTGACCGCAGCCTCACTCCAACAACACGTCGCTTTCAGGACTTCGGGGTTTCCAATGTCGAAATGCCTGGTTTCTTGTCCTCGAGATGGCTGAAAAGTCGAATCCCGAAACGCCGAAATGTCCGGGCACTATTCCTCCTATGCTTTCGGGAATTCGCGTTTCGGGACTTTGCGAATCCCGCCACAACAATTTCTCTGCCCTCTCGCACTCCCGGTATTCGAAGTACCGAAATCCTGAAACTCTAGTCCTCCTTCTCCTGAGCAAGATCAATGGCTCACAGCCTCTCCTGATCCAACGACTCAGGTCCTTTTGGGACTTTATGGGTCAAGAGTTCCAAACTCTTACCTCTGCATCTTCCATTAGCCAAAATACCGAAATACCCTTTCAGAGATTTTCTCGATGCCTTGATCGCTTGCCACGTGTCCTCCTACAAACGGACGGTCACGATCCTTTTAGGATTTCACAACCCGTGACCTCTAGTCTCCCGATCTGTTGTCTTCGAAACCTCCAAAATGTCGAAACCCGAAATCCCGATACGTCTGCCGATTCGGGACTTTTTCGGGTCCTCTCCTCTACTTACGAGGATTTAAACCTTGTGCTCCTTCCGACAGATCTGATGGCTATCGGTTGTTTGGGCTAGATCTGATGGCCCGAATATTTTTTTCCCATGCGCTCCTCTTGCTGCTACCTGGACGTGAAGATTCAACGGTCCAGATATTTTCCTTGGTCCGATCCGATGACAATTGTGCTTCCCTCCTGTGTGTTCTCTATTTCTTCCTGAACCTTGGAAGAATTCAAAGTATCAAAGGTCTCATCCTTTGTTTCTCTGCAAAACCTGTATCCTTGGTCTCGCCTGCGTTCTTGAAGACACTCTCCCTCCTGAGCTTCGAGACTATGAAACCTTGAAGGGTTTTCCTGACTTCCTACACTCCATGTAGAATCTCTGCACACATAAAGGTGCTATCTATCCTGAGATTTGTCTATTGCTTAGACCTCTAATGGATTAACCCTTTTTTCCTTCTCCCTCAGATGGAGAATATGATGCCCTCCTGGCACTCTCTTGCTCAAGCAACTTCTTAGTGAGTCTACAGGGTGTTCAGCAACCCTATGAAGATCCTCTCCTGGACTCTTCTCTGTTCTAGAACTCAAAGAATTCTTTCTTGTGCTCTCAGCACCTGCTCAATTCCCTCTTGGCAGAGCTTCCAGAATCCTCAGTGATTTTGTCTTCTCTAGGAACTCACAACAGAGTTCCTCCTCAACACTCTCTGCCTGTGCTCAATGCCCTCCTGACAGAGCTCTATAGAACCCTCAATAGTTCTATCTTCCTCCTGAACTCAACAGAGTTCCTTTGTGCACTCTATGCACCTGCTCAATGCCATCTTGGCAGAGCTCTACAAAACTCTTCAGAGATTCTGTCTTCTACTGTGTCCTCCCCTGCATAGTCTCACCTCCAAGGTATTCAACAACCTTGAGGTCTTCCTCTGAGTCAATGAATTCAGTTGGTGTGCCCTCCTAGCATGTCCTTGTCCAAATTCCGCAGAATTGGAAGTGCTCTCTAAGCACTGACTATCAGAACCCGCAGTGTTCTGTCACGCCCTCTTCGCATGAAGCGTCAAAGAACTCCAACCTGAAATCAAAGAACTCTACAAATAGCATAACCTATTTGTCCCTGTAAACACACATCTACAACATACATTCACAACATAAATAGAATACACATAGACATTCACACAACACAGACAATATGCAGGAAAAATTGTTGTTTATATTAATATGAAATGCCTCTTTTTACAATGTGTTCCTGAGTTCAGACTTTTGACAGAGTCTCGACTCCTCCTCTCTGCTCTCTTCTCTATTCGCTTGCTACCTCTACTCTCTAAAACAAGATCAAAAAAAAAAAAGATCTTTTACATGAGGGGGCTCTTCGACCTCTTCCTTCCAAGCTACCTACTCTATTCAATTACATTGAATTACCAATTAATGGTTGTCTAGTCCAGATCAGATCTAGATCTCATCCTTACAACCATTAATGACTACTTCTACCTAACGCCTGCTCAAAGGCATGGCTCTATGGCTCTATGGCCTTACATACATTAAATGCTTTTGATTCAAATTCAAAATGTGAGAGGGTTGGTGCCTCTCTTCCTTGAATGCACGCTTTGAATGCGCTGAGTGGGTTGGTTGGCTGGCTTCGAGAGATGCTCCTGCATCAAATAGACAAAGAATCAGTAAGTGATTTCCAACAATTTGACATACCTTTCACATTTGAATTCCCTTTTCTAAGACATTCATTCACAAAAAGTCTTTTTAAATATTTTTTAAGAATTACTTTGTGCCACAGCCCTATACCAAATAGACTCCTCCACGGGATTTTTGTAGTCAGGGATTTACCAAAACTGAAAATATTTTTAAAACCCCAACCTCCACACTTCTTAGGTTTTGCAATCTTGTCCCAACTCACCAAATGGAAACATTATGTTTCTTTGTTTCCCGACCACGGGAAACTAAACATCCACCTTCTAATCCTATTCAAAATACTTTTGGGGATCTTTTCCAAATACAACCAGTACACTGAAATGATTTCCAATATGGAATTTACCAAAATATACCTTCCTCCCAAAGTAATCCATCTATGACACCAACTGGATATTTTTTTTCCACTTTTTTAATCATCCATCTCCAATCACTAATCACATAGCAATTTGGTTTTAGAAAAAAACACAAGTATTTAAATCCATCATCTAAAGGTTTTACCTCATAAGGTAGTAATTACTTCAAGGGTATTAACTCCTTTTTTTCTAACCTGCTTCCATAAATTGTGACTTGTGAGCACTATAAGTCATTCCAGGTGCATTGCTAAAAACGTCAAGTGCCTCCTTAAATATTCCCCGTTCTATCAAAGATCCTCTACCAAATAGAACAATATCATCTACAAAAATTAGATGAGTAATTATAATTCCTTTCATTGTTGCAACTCCTTTGATTTTGTATTCCTCCACATGCTTATTTACTATTCTGCTAAGTCCTTCTACTATAAGTAAAAACAATAAAGGAGAAAGAGGACAACCTTTTTCGAGTCCTCTTGAACTTCTAAAAAAACATGTAGGACTTCCATTGATTAACACTGAGAAATTTGTTGAACTTACACACCCCATTATCTAGTCAATAACTTCCAAACTGATCCCAATTTGCAAAAGAACTAGTCTTAGGAAACTCCAATCCCTATCATATGCTTTTATCAGATCTAGTTTTAAGATAAGAGCTTTAGATTTCTTTTTATTTATACTTTGTAGGGCCTCTTGTGCTATACCAATAGCCTCATTGATCAGTTTGTTTTCCAGGAAACCAAATTGCTCCTTAGTTATACCTTTTGAGAGGAAAGCTTTGATTCTGACTGCAATAATTTTTGAAATTACCTTATACACCAAGCTACATAAAGAGATGGGTATGAATCCATCAAATGATTACGGTTTATCACTTTTAGGGATAAGTGCTACAAAGGTGGAATTTAATGCTCCTATTATCTTCCCCTTGATGTTGGATTCCTCCATTACTTCAAGAATATTTTGTCCCAAAATATCAAAAAATTCCAAGAAAAATTCAACTATCCATCCATCAGGGCTAGAACTTTTTGAAAAAACAAATCTTTTCAAAATGGAAAATACCTCAGGTAATAAGATTGGAGCAACAATTATTTTCCCTTCTTCCACTGAAAAGAGTCTAGGGTAGGTCTGTATTACTTCCAATTGTTTTATAATAGAAAGATCCTCTTGAACTTAACACATTTTTTCAAAGTATGTAACAGATTCCTTCTCCAAGTCCTTCTGTTTAGTTGTCACTGATCCATGTTCCTTCCTGATCTCCCAAATTGTGTTTGCCTGCTTTCTGGAGTTGGAGAAGGCATGGAAGAACTTAGTATTTTTATCACCAGAGTTTAACCAAGTAATTATGCTTTTCTGCCTCCAAGTCTCCTCTTCTTGTTTTAAAAGTTCCAACTTTCTTCTGTTTTTTCTCTGTCACCTTCTCCCTTACATCATCTCTCATAATATCCCCAGGATTCACAGAGTAAAGCAAATCTAGGGCTACTTCAATTTGCACTAATTTTTCTTTAGATTTTAATTTCTTGCTAGCAAAATAGTTTAACAAGTTATTTTGGTTCCTAAAAAAATACTTGTTCCCCAACAATATTGTTTTTGTTAATTCCTATAAGATTACTTTATCTCTGCTTTATATGTCTTTTAACAATATTATAGTTCATTTTCTTAAAAATAAAGATTTTGCAACCTATACACTCTCCATTCTATTTGGCTTTCTCTTTCCCCATTTCTGAGAGTATGCTAGTTTAGTTTGGCTTGAGGCTTTTGATTTTGCATATTGTTAATACAACAATGGAATTGGTATTGATATTGTATGCATAGACTACTACTTTTTGTAGAATATTCTTTCTCTTCGATAATAATACTAAGTAGACTAGAATTACTAGTCTACTTAGGTCAATCTTGCATAGATTTGAATACAATATTTTGTTTTGGTGATTTATCATATTTTAGTTTGAGTTTAAAAATATTGGCATTTAAACTTTTTTAAACAATTTCCATGTTCTTTGAGATATTTGTATATTTCTACATAGGCTATCGTGTTCTTAACAAAAACAGTCATTTGTTTTCCTTGAATTAATTTCACATTAAATAAAGCCCCTTGGTCGGAATTTGGAAATCCAAGAGTTCCAACTTTGAAATACCTTCGTGGATCAAAACAACTTTGACTTTTGTCATCTTTTTTTATCATATTTCTATATCATGAGGAATTACTAGATCAACACAACTTTGAGTTTATAAACTTTTATGTCAAGGTTTTTTTTTATCATATTTCTATATCATGAGCAATTATTATTTCTTTATTTATAAACTATTTTTTGTACATAGTATAATTAAAGAACAAAATTATCTTTTTTTAATCCTATGTTAATTATTTGAAAGATGGGTAGTAGGACCTAGATAAATACTATTAAAGTGAAATTAAGTTCACTTAACATGGGACAAACAAAACAAAGAAATTGAGCAATTTAGATTGCAAAAAGGCAGAGCCGAAGGGTTAGGGTTTTGCAGATATTTTGAGCTGCGTGGTTCCAGCAATGGCCCCGTCGGGGCTCATGTCTCACAAGGAGGGAGGGTCGGTAGGCGTCTCCTACAGTCAAGCCACAACGAATGGGAATGTTGCTGAGAGGTCGAAGCGGCCGACCTTTGAGCCATCGCTAGACCTGCGCTCGAGATTACTGGAGGAGGGCATGTTCAAGGATCGAGAGATGGATATCGACCCAGAGAAAGGAACTCTCCCCCCCACCGCGTCAACTCCATGGATGCCTGGTAAGTGTATTCCACAAGTGCCACAAGCCCCAAAATATGTGATTAACTCACCATGCATAGAAGAGAAAAAGAAATACATGAGAGACTATGCCCTGGTGGGAAAGTTCCTAGGGCTCTGGCCCTCGGAGCGAGATCTGATCAAATGCATACAATACTGGTGGAAGACAAAAGGTCACTATGAGCTACAACTAGGATCTAATGGGTTTTTCACAATCATATTCCACAACCTTGAGGATCGTAACCGCATCTTCGATGGGGGGCCCTATTTCTTCAACTCGACGGGTCTCTTCTTACAATTCTGGACAGAGAGGTTCAGCCCTGAAAAGGAGGACTTCGCACATGCACCTGTATGTATCAGATTATACTCCCTCCCACAGGAATTCTGGCTAGAGGAGGTACTGGCTGGCATAGGCAATACCATCGGCATCTATGTTAAGTCATCCAAAGCCACCAAGCAAAGGCGCTACACCTCTTATGCACGAATCTGTGTGTACCTGAATATAACTAAACTGCTCCCAGGATCCATCATATTGGAATATCACGACGAGGATTGGACCCAAACCATCGACTATGAACACATCCCATTCCGATGTCGGAAATGCCATGAACACAGTCATATTTTTAGAGAGTGCCCCCTCAACACTGATCACAAAGAAGGGAACCCAGACAGCGGCAAGGACAAGGATGACTTCATTCAACCAACAGGGAAAAGAATACCAGGAGGAAGGAAGCAACCGGCTCAAGTAAGTAAAGACCCCTCAACTAGCAATAGATTTACAGCTTTACAAGACCAACTAGAAAACCTCGCAAACCACATGCAGCTCAATGAACCACCTCCGGCTAATGGCTCTCAAGCGGCCAGACAAGGGGAGGAAAGATCCCCACAGGGTAAGGGATCAGATCTCACCCCCCTAAACAAGGCTCAGGAACCACAGGATCCTTTGGAGACAGAGGGCGGAGATGCAGAAATGGAGATGGAGGAGCCAGACCTAGCCGGAGTAGATCTGGAGCACCTCGAGCATGCCTATAGTCAGCATAAACTATATACCATACCCAAAGATCAATTATGAAAGGTGCACAAAGTCTTCCTTAACTCCTCTGCTGGGTCCTCGGCAAGGGCTGGGAACACAGAGCAGTCAATCGAAAAATACAAGTAAATCTCAGAAAGACGAAAAGAAAAGAGGGAGGAAATCCACCAATAAGCTTATTCAAGAAATAGGCCACTTCATGGTAAACTTAGGGAAAATCCACCTGCTCTCGGATAGATTCCCTCCTCTCCCCACCCCCCCGTCATCATGAAGATCATCTCATGGAATATCAGAGGCCTCAATGGGTGTAGCAAGCAAAAATTGCTACGAGATCTGATTTTAGCGGAAAAACCTGATATAGTTCTTTTGCAGGAAACAAAATGTACCTCAGAAGATGTCGATAAACTACTCCCCTACTATTGGAAGCAAGGGGAATCAGTCTTAGTAGCGGCCACATGAACAGCAGGAGGACTGGCTATCCTCTAGAACACAAACTCAATAATGCTAGAAAACTTCATCGCCACAAGATGGTCCGTCACAGCAGACTACAGGCTCATTGGTTCAAATAAGACGGGACACTTGACTAATGTCTATGGCCTGGCTAGCCTAAGGGAGAAGCCAGCCTTCCTCAGGAATTTGAGCTACTTATCCACTCTAAATCAGCACAAGAGATGGATTATTGGAGGAGATTTCAATATCATCCACATCCTGGAGGAGAAGAAAGGGGGATCAAGACGACTGGATCGAGAAACCAACGACTTCAATAGCCTCATAGATAACCTTCACCTTATTGACTTGGATACTATCAATGGCACTCATACCTGGACAAATAGAAGAACTGGCACACACCAAATTGCTTGCAAACTAGACTGGTTCCTCATCTCGGATTTTCTCATGTTGGAAGGCACAGCTCTGGAGGCTACCATCCTGAATCTCTCTGGTTCAGACCATTGGCCTATTCAGATATGGTTGGATATCCCAACCACATCAGGGAAAAAAAATTTCAGATTCGAACAGTTCTGGCTCGACCACCTCGATTTCCAGGCAAAAATACAGAACTGGTGGAGGGAGGCAGAGGTCCCTCAAGGCTAAAAAATGTATAGATTTCAACAGAAGTTAAAGAACCTTAAACAAGAGTTCTTCTAGCAAGGCATCAATTCAGGTAGGAAAATAGCACTGGTCAGTTGGGATAAATTATGCCGACCCAAAAACCAAGGTGGCTTAGGACTACGGGACCCCCTTATTATGAACAAAGTTCTGAGTGCCAAAATTTGGTGGCGGTGGCTCAAGCATCCCAAGGACCTCTGGGCCAGATTCTGGAGGAAAAAATATACGCCAAATGTGGCAGAAAAGAACCTAATTCGATGGAATGGGGAAGGCCCTGGCTCCCTGATGTGGACAGTGGCCAGGAAAAACAAGCAGCTGGTTACCCGAAGCGCCTTCTAGGAAATCCGAAATGGGGAAACTGCTCTCTTCTGGCAAGATTCCTGGCAACAATGGCCAACTCTAGACAACAACGATTGGATAAGAGACATCTACCCACAAGCTACTCTAGCGGGCTTGACGAGACTTGCTGACTATTGGCAGGACAATTCCCCAGAAGACACTTGGCACAGCTGGCACTTGGACAAGGAACGCATCAATCTGGGAGCACATGTGGACCTGGCACCCTGGTACGGGGAAATGGCCAAACGAAAGATTCCTAAAAATAGCAGGAGAAGATATTCTTCGCTGGGGACACTCGCCAAAGGGCACCTATAGCACGCAGGAAGCTTATCAGATCATAACTCAGGTAGACCCTCCACCCACTAAGGACGTTTGGCGCAAAATCTGGAGCCTTAAACACTTGCCAAAGATCACCCTCTTTCTCTGGCTAGTCTCCCACTCCATCATTCTTACTTGGGATAACCTCTTGAAAAGGGGTTTTGTCGGGCCTTCCATCTGCATGCTTTGTGAAGGGGAAGAAGAAACCATGAATCATCTCCTCAACTCTTGTCCTTACACCGCCCAACTCTGGGATCAAGCAGCACTCATCATGCGCAAGTCGGATCGACATAGAGAGAGTGTAATTGATACTATCACAGACTGGAGAGACCAGGCTTTCCATTCCCCCCTCCTCAATTACAATTGGCAACTACTTCCAGGTTTCATCCTCTGGCAAACTTGGAAAGAAAGGAACAGAAGGATCTTCCAAAATATCTCTCTCTCCTGGCAACAGTGCTGGCTTCAATGTCACTGCAACATCCTGAAGACTATCAATCTTCAGCAGTGGACCAGAGATACTATGCACAACACTCCTTTCGAACTCTTAATCCTACAGCAGTGGAAGCCTCTTCCTTCTCTTCCTCCTCTACCCCTCTCTTCTCCCTCTGCCCCCCTTACCAACCCCTCTTTTTGGTCCCCCCCCCCCAGTCGATTTCATAAAACTTAATTTTGATGGAGCCTCTAAAGGCAATCCAGGCGCTGTAGGTTATGGAGTGGTCTTCTGCAACCACCTAGGGCACATCATATTCATCAACGCAGGAAACCTTGGGCATTCCACAAACAACGCCGCAGAACTCTGGGGACTCATCCACAGGTTGCAACTAGCCACTGATCACAATTTTAACAAGTTAGTAGTTGAGGGGGATTCACAGATCATCATCAATCTGCTACGCAGAATTCTAAATGGAGCAAATCTGGACAGAATATCGCCTAGTTGGAGGCTATCACATGGTTTACAGATGGTCACAAACCTAATGAAACCAACTCAGGCAGTCATACCTGCCCATGTTAGAATAAAGGCGAATCAAGTCGCAGACGAGCTAGCCAATATGGGCACTACTTGGACTGGTCCTGAACTCCTCTGCAATTCGGCTTTGGAACCTGATCACCCCATTCTCTAGCAGTGTATCCGCAAAGCTGGATCAGTGGACACACCCTCGGATGGGGTGTTATTGCGTCACACGCGGCATGACGAGGTGGAGAGGCATGGCCAACAAAGCACGGAGCCACGTGAAGGGCTCGTGCCTTCACCCACAACCCTACACTGGCATTAAATAGCCATTAAACATGGCACGGGGAGCAATTAAACACAGCCCTCCTCCCCTCTACGCTCATTCCATGGCTGAGTTCTACTTGCTTTTCGCCTGTCCCTGCGTGGGCCTCAACTGGCATCCCTCTTGGAAGCCTCTGTCTGAGTTTTCTGAGACTTGCAGGATCAGTATATCTCTGGTCTGGTTGTAGGCTTCCTGTCGATCCCCTTTGCACTTGACGCTCTTTAGCCAATTCACAACATGAACCATGCCACAGCCTCGAGGGCACCTGCGTAGAGGCTCCCCTTGGAAACCTCATCGGCTCTCTGTTTCACCTCCCGCCTCGCCTTCCTCCTGCTCCTCTCCCTCTATTCAACCAGACTCAACTCCTTCATCTCCCGCTTTAGCTTCTACGCATTTTGATATAGTGGCTATCGTTCCCAGGCTGTCGACTTCAAACTCAAGCCACCTCCTTGAACCGTCCTTGCTTGAACCTCCACTCGCAGCAATTCCTATCTTTGCTGGGTTGATTATGGGGGAACCACCTCCGTCTAAGCCTTGGAGCACTGAGAACCAGCCCCCAAACCCTTTCTCTGATACTCAGCTTTGGGAAAGCCTAGCAATTCTATTTGGCTTGGTCTTCGAACTCCGCCAGGGGGTGGAGGATCTCTAATTCCGCTTGCTCGCCATTGACGGAAAGATAGCAATCCTGCTCCAGCTCCTTACTTCTTTGCAAGAAGTTATCCCCTCGGACCTCGCCGACGAGGCTACGACAGTAGAACCCGAGGGCACAACTAACGAAGGAAAGGACCAGGAGCAGAATTCAGCAAGAGATGAGCAACATGGAGTCAGGCATGAGGAGAAAGTGAAGGAGATGGGCACAGGACGTGAAGTGAAGTAGAATACCCAGCCAACTGTCGGTAGGATCGAAGGAAGCGTGGACGCGGTGAAGAAGTGGGCTGATAAGGTGACATATGTCGAGGAGGAGCCATGGTCAGAGGTTGTCCATGTCACTTGGCTAGGCTACCTGCCACATGTCTGAGGTCTTTAGAACTTTTCCAGTCTCTTTGATGTCTTTACTTTTAGTTGATGTCCAGTTAGTTTTGAACAGTTCACTTGGTCTATCACACTTTTTATGTTTGAATTCCATGTTGGTTGGACTGGTTTCCCCTCTGTTGGGGTAGTCCAGTAATTACAGCTAAGAATATTCTCTGTACTCTGTATCTCTTTTTGGTCCAGGAAGGCCCTTTATATATAATACCACTAACTTACAAAAAAAAAAGCATGGGACAAACATTTCTATGAATAGAATGAATGGGGCAAATACAAGACGCAAAAGCAAGAAACAATAGTTGAGTAAAAACTTAGAAATAATGTAGAATTAGTTGCGGTGATTAGTTGAGATTAGTTTCCAACCATTTTAAATCGGTTGAAATTGAATGCCATCATATATATGTTGTATTTATCATTGATTAATTTGAGCGGAGCTTGGCTTTGCTTCCCCGATCTCCAGGTGTTGGGATTTGGTTTTCATTCTTAATTCTTAAGTTGGTATCAGAGTGAAAGAGAGCATTGTTGGAGGAGGCCTGTTGAAGGAGAGATCGCAGCTGAAAGAGAGATCACGCGAACTACTGAACGTGTTCACCAAGAGAGGTGTGTGAACTGTTGAGGAGGACCACTGATATGAATTTTCACTATTGAGGAGAGCGCTTTGAAAATTGTTGTTCGCTGGAGGAGTGTCGCGAGAGGCAGATTCTCTTCCATCCTCCATCAAACCGTAAATTATTAGGGTTTTCTAGTTTCAAGCAAAACAAAAGTGTGCGCATATCACTGGCGACGTCATTGTCCACCTTATTTGAAAATCCTTCTCTTGAAACCTCTAGATCAAAAGACTGCATGCTAATTTGCACGGTTTCAAAAGACAAACCTACAACAACATCTACAGTCACACACAAAGTTGATGAAGCATAAACGACGAGCGTGCTCCGTGATTGTAAGGGATAGAAAAAATTCATTTGATCTGAGCGTGTTATCACTGAGATATATCACTGGAGGAGTTTTGCGTGGAGCGCAAAGATATTCGAGTGTGGAGAATTGAGTGATTTTGGCGGTTGTAGATGATGTGCTTCTGGCATAGCGTGAACATACAGGTACCAACAAAATTTTTGTTGTAACAAATTGAAACTTTACATGACCAGTTCTTTGAAAAATTGGGCGTTACCTTGGGAGGTATTGCATAACGTTACATCACTGATATTGATCTTGGAGGAAATGATTTCATTGCATGAGATCTGTGTCGAAGATAATATTATGAATGTTCAAGAGTGGGTAGTTGTTTAAGAGAATACTAGGCGGCGTTGACTGCCTAGAAGGTGAAGAAGTTTGCAGAGATGGCAAATCCACGGGAAGAAACCTACCTCAACGAAGCCAACAAGTTAGATGGCTCGAATTTCATCAATTGGAAATTCAAAATGCAAACCTTGATGGAAGGTTATGGTGTATGGATGATCGTGAAAGGACATGAAGCACAACCCGATGTGACTGCAAGTGCGAGAATGGAAAAAATCGTAGCTTGGGATAAGCGAGAGAACAAAGCCAAGGTATTGTTGAGAATGTCTATTAAATATAGCATAATTCTGCATATTAAAGATGTTAAGACCTCTAGTGAAACCTGGAAAGTACTTAAAGATATGTATCAGACTAATAATACAAATCGCATTCTTTTCCTAAAGAGGAAATTGCTAAGTATTAAAATGGATATAAATGAGTTTGTTAGTACTTTTCTTGGGCGAATTAATGAAATGAAAGATAAATTGGGAGATTTAGGAGATAAAGTGTCAGACATTGATCTTGTCACAATTTCCCTAAATGAAATGCTAGAGGACTATCAAATGATTATAATAGGCCTTGCCGCAAGGGAGAAAGCTCCTACTTTTGAGGAACTGGCACGTATATTGTTGCAAGAGGAAGAGAGACACACGAATTTGAAGCCTCAGAATTTAGACTTAGCACTATGGAAAAAGAAGAGATTCCCTAAAGGGAAACAATGAGAAGGAGGCATAGGAGGAAGTTTATTTCAGAGGAAGTCATTTCCAAAGACAAATCAAGGTATGCCATCGAATAGAAATGAACCTAAGTGCTTCTATTTTGGTAGGACTGGGCATATTGCCAAAGAATGTTATAAGAAGAAAAATGATGATGAGGCTAGGCCTAAAAATAGAAAACATTAAGGACACTTTGCAGAAGAAAACACGAATATTGATCCAAAAGATCTCAAATTGTTTGTGTCTAATGTTGCATTGTCTGATGAAACTGATGATGTTGATGCATGGTTTGTTGATTCTGGAGCTTCAATTCACATGACATGTAACAAGAATTGGTATACAAACTTTAAAGAAACACATAATGGTGCCCATATTTATCTTGGAGATGATTGTTCTTATCAGATCAAGGGATATGGAGATATTCCAGTAACACTTCTGAATGGTACTATCAGACACATTCGCAATGTTGTGTATGTATTTGGGATAAAGAAAAACTTGATTTCTGTGTCCACCATTATAGATCAAAATTTGAAGGTTGAATTCTTCAAGACACATTGTATAGTGAAGGACTTGTAGGATCATTACAGGATTGTTGCCTCAGGAGTAAGAGTTGGAGCTCTGTACAAACTTGATGTCACCAACAAGAATCATCAAGCATTGACTTCTGCAACTATGCCTACAGAAACTCTTTGGCACCAAAGGTATGGTCACATTAATTATCATGATTTGTTGTTATTACAAAAACAAAGTATGGTTGAAGAGCTCCCTATGTTGAAGAATGAGTATGCTTCTTGTGAAGGTTGTGCATTAGGAAAGATGCACAGAGATGAATTCTCCTCTAATCCTGATAGGAGAAAAAGAGATCTATTAGAACTTGTGCACATTGATGTTTGTGGACCAATGCAAACAAGGTCTCTATGAGTTGCTTATTATTTCTTATTGTTTATTGATGATTGCACAAGGTACACATGGGTGTATTTCCTTAGGAAAAAGAGTGATGTTTTTTAATACTTCAAGGAATTTAAAAACATGATGGAGAAGCAAATGGGAAAACCCATCAAAATCGTCTGCTCAGATCAAGGGAGATAGTACATATTGGGGAACTTCATCAAGTATTGCAAAGATCATGGAATAGTACAACAATTTATAGTACCCCACACTCCACAACAAAACGAAGTTGCGGAAAGGAAAAATAGAACTCTGGTGGAGTGTGCACGAAGTATGATGAAAGGTAAGAATCTCTCAAATGATTTTTGGGTTGAGGCCATTAGCACTATTGTTTATTTAAAGAATATAAGTCCAACAAGGTGCCTTCATCACAAAACTCCTTTCGAAGCCTTGTATGATTCTAAACCGACAGTTAATAATTTGAGGATATTTAGGTGTAAGGCCTCTACACATATTCCAAAGGAGAACAAGAATAATCTTGATGCTAAATCTATCAAATGTATTTTTATAGGGTGTTGTTCATAATTTAAAGCATATAAACTATTTGATCCATCTATCCACAAAGTGTTTGCAAGTAGAGATGTAATTTTCCATGAACAGGCAGAAGGAAACAATGAAGACAACAGTCATGGAGAATGACATGTACTTCTTGAAGATGAGGAGGTCAAAGTAGAGAAGCAACAATAGGAAAAGGCACCCAGTGACATGGATACATCTAGCAATGAAGAAGAATCTTCACAAAATGGAGAAGAAGTCACCAGTGAATTGAGAAGATCTTCGTGACAGATTCATCCACTTGAAAAATATAAAGATTATGCCCTAATGAGTAATATTTCAAATGCTATAAAACCCATGAGTTTTAATGAAGCTAATGAACATGAAGAGTGGAGAAAAGGAATGGAGGAAGAATATGACTCTATAATGAAAAACAAAACTTGAGAATTGATTGAATTGCCTGAAGATAAAGAGCCCATAAGATGTAAATGGATATCCAAACCTAAATTCAAAGAAGATGGTAGTATAGATAAATATAACGCCATATTGGTGGAAAAAGGGTACTCACAGAGAGCATTGATTATGCATAAACATTTGCACCAGTAGCTAAATTAAACACTATGAGAATGTTAATTGCACTAGCTACAAAACACCATTGGAAGCTTCACCAATTAGCTATAAAGTATGCTTTTCTGAATGGTGAGTTAAAATAAAGGAGGAGGTTTACCTTACTCAACCAAAGGGGTTTGTGAAAAGTGGTCAGGAACATTTGGTGTGTAAATTAAAGAAAACATTGTATGGACCGAAACAGGTACCTAGGTCATGGTATGAGAAGATAGATTCCTTCTTTCTTCAACAAGGTTTTATGAGGAACAAAATTGATCCAAATCTGTATACCAAGTTTGATGAAAAGGGGCATGTTGTATTGATTTCCTTATATGTTGATGATTTAATTATTACAGGAAATTCAGAAAATTTGATTAGTGGAATTAAGAAGCAGATGCCACAGGTATTTGAAATGAAAGATCTTGGTGAGTTACATTACTACCTAGGTCTTGAAGTTTTGAGAAATGTTGGTCAAACCTTTGTGTCTCAAGGTAAATATGTCAGAGAAGTACTTAAGAAGTTGAAAATGGATCAGTGTAAAGTTTCTTATGTTCCAATGCAGCAGAACACAAAAATTTACTGTGATGATGGTTCAAAGGAGGTAAATGATACAATGTATAGACAAATGGTGGGAGGCTTGAACTATCTCACTACAACTAGACCTGACATAGCATATTTTGTTAGTGTGTTAAGTCAGTTTATGGATAAACCTCTAGAAAGCCATTGGAATGTAGCGAAAGGGGTACTCATGTATTTCAAAGGCACAATTGATTATGGTATTAAATATATTGATTCATTCGATGTTGAGATGACAGGTTACTCAGATTCAGACTGGGCTGGCAATCCGGATGATTGAAGATCTACTACAGGTTATGCCTTTGGCATTGGATCCGGGATTGTTTCATGGAGCAGTAAGAAGAAACCTATTGTATCTTTGTCATCCACTGAGGCAGAATATAAAGCGTTGTGTGCAACAACTTGTGAAGTTGTTTGGTTGAAAAGACTAGTTCAAGATGTTGGAGAAGAACAAAGGAACGCTATGATAATCAAAAGTGATAACCATAGCTCAATCAAGTTGAAAAATAATCCAGTTTATCATTCAAGGATAAAGCATGTTGATGTTCGAGAAAAAATGCACTCTAATGACATTGCTTTAATGTATTGTAATACTAGTGAAAAGGCTGCTAATAGTTTCACTAAATTTCTTGGGAAGATCAAATTTGAACTGTTTAGGGAGATGTTAAGTGTGGATGTCAATCCTTTCTCCATTAAAGGGGAGATTTAGAAATAATGAAGAATTAGTTGCGTTGATTAGTTGAGATTAGTTTCCAACCGTTTTAAGCCGGTTGAAACTGAATGTCATCACATATATATGTTACGAAGCTTGGCTTTGCTTCCCCAATTGATTTTCATTCTTAATTCTTAAGTTAATAGTCAGGATGCAGAAACATTAAGCTATGTGATCGGCTACATTGGAATATACATAATAAGATGCAAAGATTTCTCCATTGCCCTTTATAAGGTTATTCAAAATAGATTGGAAAACTAAATCCCTATAAGGTTATTATCAATTTATTTAATTTAAGTAAAAAGTTGAAGATTTTAATAGATTTAATGTTAGAAAATATTTTTAACAGATTTCTACCACGAGACTCACCTTAAAATGACGATATGGGAGCATAAACTTTTAATAAAACTACACATTTTAGAAAATAATACTTTATTTTTTTCCTTTGGATGATATACAAATCTTGATCATGATCAAAATAGAGAGACTTCGAAAGAAAGAGTAAATCTCGTTCTTGATCATTGTACATAAGAGAGACTTCGAAAGAAAGAGTAAACCTCGTTGCACTCAAATTCACCAGAAACCCATTCTTCTATCTGCTGATCAGAACTCCGCAAGTATTGTTTTTCAAATTGTTGTATGTCCCTCAGTGATAATGTTATCACTTTTAATTTTTGGTTTGGTATTTTGATATTTTTTAAATCCTCTGAAATCATCGGTGAACAACCATAGACTCTTAATTTTCTGAGTCCTTGTAGATAACTTTTGGGAAACATTTTCAATGCTCCACATTCCATCATGTTGAATATTTTAAGAGAAGGTATTGCACCCTCTTCTCTTATAGGAAGTTCCTCAAGTCCATCCAGTTTCACCAGTGAAAATATCTCCAGCTGGATAAATGCCCCTTTCTCACCAAATAACTTAGGACATTGAACGATGTGCAATTGCTTTAAACTACTAAGTTCTTGCAAATTTGAAATCTGTTCTAAACTTATACACCTATACAGTGCAAGATAGCTCAAATTTTGACAAAAAATCCTATTCTCAAATTGAACAAGGCCGGTAACTTCTAATCTAAGTCTTTTCAACTTTGACATGTTAGCCATGTCCCCGGGTAGACTTACCATCATTGTCAAAGTCAAGTTAACTATCTCCATTTCGGCCAGTCTCCCTAATGTGCCCTCACAAAGTGTTTCTCCATGGTTTTCTAGGACTAACATTTTTAGTTGTGTCAGGCTGCCCAAATCATTGATGGAAGCCGCCCGTGTCTTCAGTGTGTTCTTACGCCACCGCAAATTGCTGCATTCATCCATTGGCAAGTACTGCAAAGACTTGAGCCGTGAGATGCTGCGTGGTAAATATTGCAAATCTTTGCATTTGTTAAGACCCAGATACCTCAGGGATCTCAAGTAATGAAGGTTAAACGGTAACTCTGTAATTGCAGCCCCACCAAGATCGAGGATTTCTAGGCTTACAAGATTTGTAAGGGATGCCGATAGCCTTGTTATTGGTAAATCTCCTAACCTCAGACATACTAGCTGTTTCAGACACACCACACTCCCGAAAAGACGTCCGACTCAGATCCAGAACTTTGAGAGAGACCATACTCCCAATCACCTTTCTTGGAATTTGTGTAAGGTCCAAGTTTTCAGCCAACAACAATGAGTACAATTCTGGATCCCTGAGTGATACTGGAAGCGAACTCAAATTGTTTTGGTTCAACAAAATCCGAGTGCGTCCCCCACACTCATTTTCATTGACCACTGTCCTACGCGGCAGTAGAAATTTTCTTCCTGCTCGGCAAAACAAATTCCCAAAGCAGAACGTCGTGCATACTGAAGCAAACCACGCGCCCATCGATGTCTCTCATGATCGGTTCGATCAAGCAACGATTTGCTAAATACTCCACGTAGACCCTTCCAATCTCTACTGGGTCGTAGCCTATACTCTCATCCACTTGCTGCTGCTGCTGCTTCATTGCCAGTAGTCCTTCGCCTATACACCACTGAATCAGCTCAAATTCTGGAAAAACAATTTGATCTTCTATGAAGGCTGCAGCTAAGTATAGAAAGCACAATTGAAGATTATTGTTGTAGTTGCCAAGCAAATCGTAACTGAACCTTAGGCGATCATAGAGAACTTGATGATCTTGGCTGTTTGCGTTTGGCAGCGTCCGGACTGCCATTTCCCACCCTTTTGGATGAGTAATGTCTGCCATTGCCTTTCCTAAAACTTTGATCGCAAGAGGAAGCCCCCCTCCACAGTTGGCACACACATTCTTGGCCGTTTCTTCATCAATGTTTGCTAGCAACTTTTCATAATTATCTGGAAAAGCATGATTGGCAAACAACCGCCAACTCTCTTCTTCAAGAAACAAATAGAGTAATATAGACAATAAATAACAAACAGAAAATTGAATTGTTTAATCTTAATGAAATTGTTACATTACTAGCACAGCCACAAACTCGTGGCTGGTGAACGCCGATGGAATAGTCTGTAAAGTCTGGAGCATTCACAATGGATTGTCAATGGAATATTCTGGAATATTCACTATTCTGGAACATTCACTAAAAGCAATGGAGTAACAGTAGTAAGTGAATGTCTGTGGAGAAGAATCTCGAATTCTGTGATGGTTGGTAGAAATTAATACTTCCAACAATAAACTCGTTTGCAATTCCCATCTCTGTTCTGTGATTCCTAAAACTAGCTATAACTGTGTCGTCTACCCCCATTACTAGACCCAATTCCTCTAGCAATTTAGCACCCTCCCCCACACACCATCTAAGAACAAAGCAAACTTCCTACTTTGCAGTCTGTCAACCAACCGCAATTTAACATCTTATTCATTCATATTATTAACCATATCTTCCTGTGTTTGCATGGCTATTTGTTTATAGAGTTCATTTCTAAGCCTTGTAAAAGGACGCTGCGAAACATTGAGCCAAAGCAATAACTCTTGGGAAAAATGATCCCTTACCTTTTGGCTATTGAAGACTCACTTGAGAAGCAGGGTTTTGCCGGATCCACCTTTGCCAAGCATTCCAATGCGAATGGGAGACTTCTCCTCCGCTGCACTCATCACAAACTTCTCGAGCTTTGCAAAGACTTCCTCTTGTCCAACGATAAGGGGTTGGAGCACCAGCTTGCAACGAAGTGGTCGCTGAATAACTGGTTGAACCCCCAAGTATGGGGTTTTCACTCCCAAGTAGGAGCTGAGTTTGATCGAATATAGTCAAAGGGCTCACTTTGAGATGTGTGCCGATCTCTGAAATCGATCTAATGATCCTTCTGCTCGTTTTATAACGAGAAATAACGTCGTACCTAGGTTTTGTACAATCTTGCGCTATTAGAAATGCTTGACGGAGAAGGCTGTCGAGCTTTCTAAACCAGCCATTAACAGCTGAAGCGCCGTGAGTAGAAATCACTTTGTTGATGTTTAATTCGAGTCGGTATTGCTGGATGTGTGTCAAGATAGGCTCGATTGTCCTCACGACACCTCCCAGAATTGCCAACTCTTTCTTGCAGTAAAGTGCAAAATTGCTGTGGTGAAGAATTTGATTGATTGCCATGTCGATGCTGACACAGGTAAATCCAGAGACGAAACCAGAATCAGCCATATCTGATTTCCTTAGTAACACAGGATAGCAATAAGCAATCTTCAAACAATAATAACAATAACAGCACAAAAAAATTCTGTGAGGAAGAGAACCGAAAATGGAACGTGTATGGATAGAATATAACGCAACTAAAACCCAATGCGGAGGCTTTCCAAACTCGTGTAACACACAAATCTCACGGCAAGCCATTGTGAAAGTGTAAAATGAAAACATCGTTTGTGAAAGTCTAAATTGAAAATATCGTCTTTGAGGTGAAGTTAATTTTTTATTTTTTTAAAGGATTTTATTTTTCATCAAAATAAAGGATGTTATCTCTTATTTTGTTTTATGTTGATTAGATTATAATAATGATAATAATAATTTAATATTAAAATTATAATCAACTTAGATATTAAATTTGGTATATAAGATTTTTTTATTTGTGAGATAAAAAAACTTTTATACAAAGATTTCACTACTAAAATTTATTATTTATAAAAAAAAATTAAACTTGAGTATCAATAACTTTATTAAATAAATAAAAAATAACATTTATTATAATTTTCATTTAAATAAATAAAAGATAAATATTACCACCATTATTTAGTTTAAGATTTGTTAATCACAGATTTTTATTTTTTAAAATAAAAATGTGTGATGTTCTAATACTTTTATTATCATTCACTTTAAATTTAAATTTGCATATTAATAAAAAGTCGTGATGTTTTAATAATTTTATT